>ML268276.1:10659-74604 GCA_005239495.1 Nicotiana undulata | reverse complement strand
GACTTAGTGGTAGGGCTTCCTAACATTAAGTTCAAGGAAGACAAAGTTTGTGAGGCATGTGCAAGGGGGAAGCAGGTAAGATCCTCATTCAAAAGTAAGAAAATTGTCAGTACCACCAGGACGTTGGAACTGGTTCATATGACCTATGTGGTCCTATGAGAACTCTAAGCAGAGGTGGTAAGAAATAGGTAATGGTGTTAGTTGATGACTATTCAAGGTTCACTTGGACCTTATTTCTGACATCTAAAGATGAAGCTTTTGATATGTTCACTTCATTTGTCAGAAAACTCAAAATCAGTTAGGAAATCAACTAGCATCCATAAGATCTGATCATGGTACTGAATTTGAGAATGCAAAGTTTGCTGAGTTATGTGATGAACATGGTATCAATAACAACTTTTCTGCCCCTAGAACTCCACAACAAAATGGGGTCGTTGAAAGAAAGAATAGAACTCTTGAAGACATGGCAAGAACCATGCTTCTTTCTAGCAAACTACCCCACAGCTTCTGGGCAGAAGCAATAAACACTGCATGCTACATAATAAATAGATGCATGACCAGGCCTCTGGTAGAGAAAACTCCTTATGAATTACTTAAAGGGAGAAAGCCCAACATATCCCACCTTAGGGCATTCGGATGCAAGTGCTTTGTGAACAATAATGGCAAAGATTCCCTAGGAAAATTTGATCCCAGAAGTGATGAGGGAGTATTCTTGGGATATTCATCACATAGCAAAGCTTATAAAGTGTATAATAAAAGAATTATGTGTGCAGAAGAGAGGGTACATGTTGTATTTGATGAAACTAACACTCTTTCTGAGAGACAGGAACCAGAAGATGAGGAGCTTGGACTGGTCAAAAGTAGTGAACACATTGAAGCAAATATGGAAGATGGAACAGGTGATGGACCAGGTCCAACAACCCCAAGCAACATGACAGGGGGAATTCAACACGTGAACCTTGGCCCTGATCCTGTTCCACAACAACAAGACACCATGGAACTATCAAGAAGTGAACAGTTGGTTCTCAAACCACACAGATATCAGAGTTCTCACCCTCTTGAGAACATCATAACAGATCTGACATCTGGAATCAAAACAAGATCCTCCTTGAAAAATCTGTGTGCATTTGATGCCTTTCTATCTTTGATTGAACCAAAGAACATTGGTGAATCCCTACATGATGATGTCTGGGTAAATGCCATGCAAGAAGAGCTGAATCAATTTGAAAGAAGTCAAGTGTGGCACTTGGTACCCAGACCACTAGACAGGTCAGTGATTGGCACAAAGTGGGTCTTCAGGGACAAGCTCGATGAGGATGGAACTGTTACAAGAAACAAGGCTAGACTGGTTGCCCAAGGATATAGTTAAGAAGAGGGAATTGACTATGATGAGACCTTTTCCCCTGTGGCAAGACTGGAGGCAATCAGGCTTCTTATAGCATTTTCCGCACACATGGAATTTACTCTCCATCAGATGGATGTTAAGAGTGCCTTCCTCAATGGCTATCTGAAGGAAGATTTATTTGTCAAACAACCTCCAGGTTTTGAGAACAAGGAGTCACCTGACCATGTATACAAACTTGACAAGGCTCTCTATGGTCTCAAACAAGCACCTAGAGCATGGTACGAGCAACTATCAAAATTCTTGCTAGAACATGGGTACAAACGAGGCAAAATTGACAGTACCTTGTTCTTAAAGGAAAAGGGTAAGGATCTCCTCATTGTACAAATATACGTGGATGATATCATATTTGGGGCAACCTCTGAAAAATTGAGTAAGGAATTTGCTATACTTATGGGAAGTGAGTTTGAGATGAGTATGATGGGTGAGATAAACTTCTTCTTAGGCTTGCAAATCAAGAAAAACTCAAATGGAACAATGATCCATCAACAAAAGTATGTAAAAGAATTGCTCAAGAAATTTAAAATGGAAGACTCAAAGGAAATAGACACCCCCATAGCCACAGCCACAAAATTAGATGTGGATGAACTTGGTTCATCCGTTGATCAGAAGCTATACAGAGGGATGATTGGGTCTCTATTATATCTCACTGCCAGAAGACCTGATATTGTGTTCAATGTAGGACTGTGTGCTAGGTTTCAGGAAAATCCTAAGGAGTCCCACCTAACTGCAGTGAAGAGAATTTTGAGTTATCTAAAAGGCACTACTGATTTATGCCTTTGGTATCCTAAAGGTAGTAATTTCGACCTTGTAGGATATGCTGATGCTGATTATGCAGGTTTCCTGGTTGACAAGAAAAGCACTTTAGGCATGGCTCACTTTTTGGGCTCCTGCCTATTGTCTTGGGCCACCAAGAAACAAAACTCAGTAGCCTTGTCTACTGCTGAGGCTGAATATGTGGCTGCAGCCTCATGTTGTGCTCAGTTGCTATGGATCAAGCAACAACTCATGGATTTTGGTATAGATGTTGGATGCATTCCTATTTTCTGTGACACTACTAGTGCAATTAGTATGACAAAGAACCCGTTTCATCATAAAAGAACCAAGCACATAGATGTTAGACACCACTTCCTTAGGGATAACTATGAAAAAGGAATGATCTCAATTGAATTTTGTGCTACTGACAAACAAATTGCAGATATCTTTACTGAAGCACTGAGTAGGGAGCATTTTGAGAGAAACCGGCTTGAATTAGGGATGATTAAGATCACCTAATTGGAAAAACAAAAATGAAAAAAAAAATTGATTGAAAAATGAAAAACAAAATTGGCTAGAAACACTAACATAGATAATCAACCAGACTAATCATTGCTCAGTATCATGACTTTACTTCCATACTCTCTTGCTATGTATTAATATGATTCCCTTGTTGCTAATTATGTTTTTCTATCTTTGTAAATTGAGGCATATCTAAATACTCTAACACGATGAACCTGGTTCATCGCTGCTGGTTCATCTGACTGACAAGGTACGTGCTCATCTCCATACACTTATTGAATTAATTACAGTCACACATGAGCAGGACTCTATCTATATTTGGTTCATTTCAAATTCTTTGTACTTATCCCAAAATGAACCCGTTCCAAGAAGTCCCATCGCTACTTAATTAGCCTAGATTTAGGGGATTCCTAACCGTCTAATCAATGACAGTCCTACAGCGTTTAGACTTCCACTTGATTACTAAGTCTGACCGTTGTATAATTCATAACCACATCTTATAAAAGGGCAATCATTACCTCCCCTCTTAAAAACATAACAAGTCGAACCAAGTTCATTATTCTTCTCAAACCAAAACTGATCAACTCTCTTCTCTTCCAAAATTATTAATAACAATGTCTTCACCACCCCCTGTTTCATCTTCCTTCTCCGCCCACGATTATGAGGACGGTGATTCTAGTTCTAATTCTCCATCAGTGTATAGTTCACATTCACCAGCCAGATCTTCAACCCCCGAAAACCCTCTAGTTCTTGAGCCTACTCCTGAACCTACACCTAACCCCACTCCAGCCCCTAGGGCACGTAAGGTGAAAATGTTGGCTAGGAAATCAGTGGTTGCTGGCTCTCGTGCAAGATTCTTGGAGGAAATCCTTAAAGCTAGCGAGACCCATGATTCTGAATCCTCAAGTGAATCCTTCAAATCCGTAAATGAGGATGAAGCACCAGGTTCATCTAGTTCTGAGCAAGGTAATCTTGAAATTGAATCTGAAACTGCTACTACTGAAAATAGGTTTGTTTTGGTTAGGACAATTGTTGATATAGAAGTGTCGGATAGGCAGAGAAAACTAGGAAAAAATAAAATTCTTGAGAGAGAGGGAGAAGGAGGCTATATGAGGGGATCTGGGGAGGACAGTGCCACATTGGCTATTTGTGGCCCCGCTCCTGTGATCAATGAAGAAGGAGTCACAGACTTAGGGGGAAGTGTTGCTGGGGAAGCAGCTGCAGGTCTAGAGAGCCTACAAAAATTAGTAGATGAACCTGGTTCATCTATTGAGGAGACATTGGCTGAAATGCTGAGGAAGCTGGGGGAGTCCTACAATCCCCAAAGGAAAAGAACTTCAAAATCAAAGAAGGTTACTACCCCAGTCCCACCAAAGAAAAGAAAAGATTCTATATCTGCTGATGCTTCTACCCCAAAGGTTCGTGCTACAAGAAGTGTTGTTCGACAAGGAGAAGAAGAGTTGGAAAGGGCTCTAAGAGAGATCAAGAAAAAGAAGGCTGTCAAGGGAAAGGCAAAGGTAGGAGAGCCTATTGAGGCTGTTATTGTTGATGATGATACGATGGACCTGGTCCATCCTGAGGAGCAACCTGCTCCAGTTGTGGTAGAGACACCTAAACCAAAGAAGGCTAAGGCTTCTTCCAAGAAGTCAGCTGTTGTGTCTGCCATACCCTCAACCACAACAAAAAGGACCAGGTCTAAAGTCAAGAAAGTGAAAGTTGTTGAAGAAGAAGAAGAATGGAATGGAGGAGAGAAGGAGGTGTCTGGTGAGCAATCTGACAAATTCACCATGTTTGGCAAGCGTACAATTAATAAGGGAAAGCTGATGAGAGATCTTGAGGAATCAGGAATGATCTTCCTGATGAATGCTCTGGAGGTGTAAGAGTGGAAGAACATGATTCTTCACCTTGAAGGCAGGTTGGAGAGGAATGAGTTGGTGGAGTTTATGGCTAATGCAATTGTTAAGAATGGCAGGGTAACTTCTACAGTTAAAGGGACTCAAATCACGTTTGATGCGAAGGAGCTGGGAGAGATTCTGAATATCCCTGCTGAGGGCTATGATGATTACACTAGGCAAAGATGGCCTAGTCTCGATGGGATGGACCAGCTCTCAATATCACCAGATTGTTCTGCGAAAATGAAGAGGAACCTAAGCCCAGGCCAGTGTTTAAAAGTCAAATGAGGCCCCAGCACAAGCTATTCTTCGAATTTGTGATCAAGTTTCTGCTGCCAAGACAAGAGCGTAGGCACATTGCAAGCTATATAGATTTAACGCTTATGGAATGCTTGTATAGGGGTAAGAAGATCAATTGGCGAGCTTTCATCATTCAGCTCTTGGATAGAGTTGTGAATGGAACGAAGGCACATGCTATTCCTTATGGCTTTATTCTGACGGTTGTGCTTTCCCATTTCAAGGTTCCGGTGAAGAAAGATGAGATGGCTAATGCTAAGGATTATTTTTGGAAGAACACTTTGCTGACATGTAATTATATTGTCAGTGTTCTTGAGGATGAACCTGGTTCATCTAGGAAGCAGCCAATCAATAGCAAAGTCAGGTCATTGGTGCAGGAAGGTGAGTTTAAGGATGCTGAGATCCTTCGATGTAAATCTCGCCTTAATGAGGTTGATGCTGAGCGGGATGCTCTCAAATCTGAACTAGCTAAAGAGAAGGAGAAGAATGAAGGTGTTCTTCAACAAATGCTTTCTCTCCTTCAAGCCAAAACCCCAACCTCATCTGCCCCTTCCCAACCTTAAGAAATCCAATGCCACCAAAACCCCTCTCAATGCCAGTTCGGGATTTGTTCTGTTTATATTTTCTTTGTTTTTGCTCATGGTAGTGACTGCTTTAGTTCTTTTTTGTATGGTGCTTGAATTACGTTCTAATCAATGAATTCTGTTGTTTTAGTTAATTGACTTCATCATAGTTTCTTATATAGCTTAAATTTTATTGGTTTCTTTTGATGATTAATCATGTTTTGCACCTGCAACTGCCTCAATGTCCATGAGTAATTATTAACAACTCTGGTAAGTTTATCATTTTGCAACTTTTCGATGATGCCAAAAGGGGGAAAGATATGTGCTTTTCAAAATTTCAAAGAATTGTGATATTTATAACCTAATAAACCTGGTCTCTCTATGATAAATGCTTAAAACTATTCAAAGTGTTTGAAGATTGTACAGGGTTAAGCACAGAGTTTGTCATCATCAAAAAGGGGGAATTTATTGAACCAAGTCACTGCATGGTTTTGAAGATTTACAAATGTCTACCCAGGTTAACCAGGTCCATCAAGGCAAACATACTTGAACAGACCCATTGGCACAAGAATCGTCTATGCACAGGAGATAAATAGGATTGTGAATTATCCATGAACTAAGAGGTTGTCTCCTAATGCGAAAATGTTGCAAATTGATAAGAGGTTAGAGTTCGAGTTCAGCAAGGACAAAAATAATCAAGGAAGTTGAGATAAACACAAACTCTTCCACCAAGGAAGAGTTGCATTAGAACTAAACAAGAACATCTCAACTACTGTCGCTATATAATGTTGAAGCATTCTTACTGAAGAATTGATCGCACAAAGGCAGAAGTGAAACAAGAATTGAAAGCAAAATTCCCAGAGTTATTTTGCAAGCAGAATCCTTATGCGACACAAAGGCTACTGACCAGTTAGAAGAACCAATTCCATCTGTTTATCTTTCAAGTCTAGTTGGTTGTAGTAGGTGATTTAATATTGTATCTTTCAGCTTTCTTAGAAGCAATTGCAATAGGTACACACTGTTCAAGTTAGAGTTAACTTGAAGCTTGTCGCAATTATCTAGAGGCTAGTTTGCCACAAAGGGATTAGAGTTAGTCTTAGGTTTACAAAAGAGTTTATTTTGTAAATGTTGTTTGGCTCAGAGTTGTAGTGAAGAGTTTGGGAAAAATCCTACTGAGTAGTAGGTCGTGGTTTTTTCACCTTTTGAGCCAGGTGTTTTCCACGTAAAAATCCCTGTGTTTTTACTTTATTGCATTTATTATTCCGCACCAGTAGAAGTTGGAACACCAAGAAGAACAAGGTTCTTCTATTGAGACAACACTCGAAAATTGGACACCACATAAATCCCCCCCCCCCCCTCCTTGTGAGGTATTCAAGTATAAAACATCAACAGGGCTACCTAACAGAATTATTTAGTGAAAAGGGTAAGAAGGCATATATGAAGAACAGGCAGGATCCCCCAAAACCACCATCTCCAAAACGAACAGTCAACGTGATACGCGGAGGTGAGGAAGTAAACAGAGTAATTTGCAAAAGAACCATGAAGCTCACAGTTACACATGGGAAACGGGTTCGTGAAGACTTGGAAGCAGACAACATATCGTTCGACGATGCAGATATCAGCGAATTAATGCTTCCACACAATGACGTACTGGTAATATCCCTACTTATACATGACACTAACGTAAAAAGAGTGTTGATTGTTCCAGGTAGTTCAATTAACATTATCCTATCAAGAGTTGTGGAAGAAATGTTAATGGAGGATCAAGTAATCCCAAAAGCACGAGCCTTATCTGGTGTTGACAACTCTACTGTCATAACAAAAGGGGAAATTGAACTTAGTACTTATGCAAAAGGAGTAATCAAAAATACTCAGTTCCAAGTCATTGATACTGACATGGCCTACAACGTAATCATGGGGAGGCCATGGATACATGACATGAAGGCAGTACCATCTACCTTGCATCAGGTAATTAAATTTCCTTCTAAATGGGGAATTCAACAGATTCGAGGCGATCAACAAACCTCAAGAAATATAAATTTCGTGGGACACTATGCCAATAAAGAGGAAGCGAAAAAATCAAATGGTACAGAGAAAACTGTTGCTCAAACAAGTACGGAAGAAATTATTGCCCAAACAAGTATGGAAGGAATTATTATTCAAACAGGAACAAATAGTCACGAGAAGGTGAATCAAGTCACCACGGGAGGTGTATCAAACCATGCAGACATGGATTCCACACCTGATTTCATTCAAGAGCTAGAAAAAGATGAACACATCAAAACAACCACGGAAGAGCTCGAAGTTGTTCCACTGTTTGAACAAAAGCCTGAACAGAAAGTTCACATAGGCACGAGGCTAAGCCCCAGCCGAAAAGGTAAGTTAATTGATTAATTAAAAGCTAATGCAGATTGCTTTGCATGGTCCCATTCAGACATGACAGGTATCCCGCAGGAAGTGATGACTCATAAGCTAAATGAAGATCCATCCTTCGTACCTGTCAAGCAAAAAAAAAAAAAACAGGGACCATTCAAGAACCAAGTGATTGACGAAGAGGTACAAAAACGCTTGCAAATTGGTTCAATACATGAGGTAAAGTACCCTAATTGGTTAGCCAATACTGTGGTGGTTCCCAAAAAGAATGGTAAATGGAGAGTATGCGTAGATTATACGGATTTAAATAAAGCATGCCCTAAAGATTCATTTCCATTGTCGCACATAGATCAAATGATTGATGCCACTTCAGGTCATGAATTGTTAAGCTTTCTAGATGCATACTCTGGTTATAATCATATCAAAATGGATCCCTCAGACAAGGAAAAAACTTCCTTTATTACAAACAGAGGGACTTATTGCTACAAAGTCATGCCTTTTGGCCTGAAAATTGCTGGAGTCACGTACCAAAGGCTTGTGACCAAGATGTTCCAGGAACATCTGGGGAAAACGATGGAAGTTTACATCGATGACATGCTGGTGAAATCAACACAAGCGGAAAAACATTTCCAGCATCTTTCAAATACCTTCAAAATTTTACGCATGTATAATATGAAACTAAATCCAGAAAAATGCGCCTTTGGCGTAGAATCAAGTAAGTTTTTGGGTTTCCTTGTGTCAAATAGAGGAATAGAAGTATATACTGCTCAAATTAAAGCTAACGAGGAAATACCTAATATACTTACACATAAAAAAGAAGTTCAAAGACTAACATGCAGAATTGCAGCCCTGGGAAGATTTATTTCCAGGTCCTCGGAGAAAAGTTTTAAATTCTTTTCAATTCTTAAAAAGCAGAATCAGTTCGAATAGACTGAGGAATGCCAACAGGATCTCAAGGATCTGAAGGCCTACCTATCAAAACCCTCGCTGCTATCAAATCCAAAAGAGGGGGAAAGGCTGTATGTTTATCTTGCCGTTGCAGAAATTGCCGTAAGTGCAGTACTGATAAGGGAAGACAAAGGCAAACAATCACCAATTTACTATGTAAGTAAGTCTTTGTTGAATTCTGAAACAAGATACCCACATCTAGAAAAACTTGCTTTAGCTCTAATTATGGCGGCCAGAAAGTTAAGACCATATTTTCAATGTCATCCAATCACTGTTGTAACCTCATACCCATTGAGAAATATATTGCATAAGCAAGAATTATCGGAAAGGCTAGCTAAATGGGCTATAGAATTAAGCGAGCATGACATAATATATCAGCCTAGGACTGCAATAAAGTCCCAAATTCTAGCTCATTTCGTCGCTGATTTTAATAATAGCATTGTCCCTGAAGTGGAAAAAGAGTTACAACTCTTTAACGGGGCTAATCCGGGTATTTGGACCCTATTTACTGATGGCTCATCTAATGTAAAAGGAGCCGACTTAGGCATAGTCCTAATATCACCCATAGGTGAAAAGACACGACAAGCTATTAAATGTTATCCTATAACTAACAATGAAGCAGAGTATGAAGTTGTCATTGCAGGACTTGAACTCGCACGAGAACTCTCAATCGAGCAGATCGTGATAAAAAGCGACTCTCAACTGGTAGTGAACCAAATTCAGGGGACTTATATTGCTAGGGAGACTCGAATGCAACAATACCTGGAAAAGGCACGAGATCTCGTAAGGAAATTCAAATCATGGAAGGTTATGAAAATACCTAGAGTGGAAAATGCAGAAGCGGATGCATTAGCTAACCTCGCAGTAGTTACAGAAGTGACAAATAAAGACAATGCAGTTGTCGCTCACTTGTTTCATTCAGCAATTGACCAGGACAAAATGGGTAACATTTAAAAATTTAACCTGGGATTGGAGAAACAAAATCTTAAATTTTTTGCAAAATGGTACCGTACCTGAAGATAAAAAAGCAGCTCAAGAACTTCGCAAAAAAGCAGCACGGTACTGCCTCATTCGCAATTCTTTATATCGTAAGGTTCGGAGGTCCCTTAGCAAAATGCCTTGGACCCAATCAAACGGAATTTGTGATGATGGAAATCCACGAAGGGCACTGTGGAAATCATGCAGGAGCAAGATCCTTAGTCAAAACCCTAATCAGAGTAGGGTACTATTGGCCCAAAATGGAAGAAGAGGCTGAGGGTTTCGTAGCTAAATGCGATAAATGCCAACGATTTGCTAACAACATGCATCGACCAGTAGAGCTACTGCACCCAGTGATATCGCCATGGTCGTTCATGAAATGGGGCATGGACATAGTAGGACCCCTCTCGCAGCTAAAGGAAAGGTACCGTTCTTGCTTGTGTTAACTGATTATTTCACGAAATGGGTAGAAGCAGAAGCTTTTAAACAGGTGCGAGAGAAAGAAGTGAAAAGCTTCATATGGCGAAACATAATATGCCACTTTGGAATACCGAAGGAAATCGTATGTGACAATGGGACACAATTCATAGGCTCGCAGATCAAAGAATTCTTTGAAAGCTGGCAAATCAAATGAATCACTTCGTCACCATATCACCCCGTGGATAATGGACAAGACGAATCAACTAACAAAGTCATCGTCAACAACCTGAAGAAACGGTTGGAAAAAGCCAAGGGAAGTCTCCCTGATGAGCTACCGACAGTATTATGGGCTTACAGAACAACTCAAAAAATAGCCACGGGAGAAACTCCTTTCGCACTTGTTTACGGTGCAGAGGCTTTGATACGGGTGGAGATCAGCGAACCAAGCACAAGGTTTACAACAACCATGGAGGAAGCAAAAAAACGACGAGTTAAGAACCAATTTGTACTTGCTCGAGCAAAGAAGAGAGGCTGCACTAATACGAATGGCAGCTCAGAAACAAATCATAGAACGATAATACAACAGAAAATCTCATCTCAGATATTTCAAAATTGGGGACTTCGTTCTTAAGAAAGTCTTTCAATCAACGAAGGAAGCTGGTGCAGGGAAGCTAAGTCCAAATTGGGAAGGACCCTACATAGTCCGTGGCATTGCTGGGAAAGGTGCTTATGAGTTGGAAGCTATGGACGACAGGATCTTACCAACCAGTTGGAATTTTGTTCCTTTAAAGAAGTATTACTTCTAAGTGAAAGGAATACCCCCATTCAAGTATCGTTACGTTCGATTTTATATTTGAATAGTTAAAATTTTACTAACTGTTTTAGATGATAGGCAAAAAGCTAACCCATCACCAGATGATGATAACCTGCAAAAATGCGAGGAAGTAACTGAATTCCCGGTCTAGGGTTACACTTTCTGATGGACGTTTTAAAGGGTTAAGCAGTCATCATCTAAAAACTATATACCTTCGAGTCCCGTATGTTTTTCCCTTTCAGGAAAAGGACCACAAGGAAGGAATAGTCAAGTGCTCGAGATCTCATTCTTCAAAGATCAAACACTTGGGGGACTAAACAGTATGGAAGGCAAAGACGAAGCAAAGAAGACTATCAAAAAGTCAAAGCTCGAGCCTGAGGATCCATCTACCCAACAAGTCAAGTGATACGAGCAAAATCAAAAGAGCCAAAGACTCAAAACACAAAGCCTGATTAAAAAAAACCTTCGAAAATATGTTCGTAAATGTAAACGAATGTTCAGGTTAAAAGGCAAAATATTAGTTACGAGGGAAACATGCACGTCTTTGTACTTATTCAGAAAACTGTTGTAACTAAAAACAGTTATGGATAAAGATCACCATCTTTGTACTTATTCAGAAAACTGTTGTAAATAAAAACAGTTACGAAATCTTTGTACTTATATAGAAAACTGTTATGAATAAAAACAGTTACAGATGAAAGATCATTATCCTTGTACCTATACAAAAAACTGTTATAAAAAAACAGTTATGGATGAAAAAGCATCACCCTCGTATTTATTAAAAACTGTTGTCAATAAAAACAGTTATGGATGAAAAAGCATCACCCTCGTATTTATTAAAAACTGTTGTCAATGAAAACAGTTATGGGTCAAAACCCATACCCTTATAAAAACTGTTATGAACAAAAAACAGTTATTCCCGTGTATTAACTCGAAAAAACTGTTACAAAAGAAAAACAGTTACGAAATACAAATTTGTATCAAACATGTTAAAAGAAAATAGTTGCAACATGAGTTTTAGATGGTACGCAAACACATGTGAAATGTTACGAAAGTTCAACACAAAAACTTTCTTCAAAAACATTGTTAAAAAGAAACATGTGAAAAATTCCTATCTCTCTATTGCATTTTTACACCATTATGAAGTTGAGACGTCTTCTTCATTAAGTGTCGATCAAAAAAGGGCCCTCTTTCACAAACTGTACCTACTACGAAAAGGTACGGATAATCTAAGCATTTTATATGCAAAACTCAGAGGTAAAACTTAAACCTCAAGCATGCAAAAGACTTAAAATAGTGAAACAAAAAATCAATAGAAATTAAAGTCATACTTGCATTAATATATCAACGGCAAAAAAAACTAAGTACTAACTTAGTCTTAGCCGTATTAAGTTTTTTACATTATGTGCCCCTAAGTTGTCAGTTGGGGACTTAAAGGATCCAAACTTACCCCCAATGGGACTGGGGGTAACTACCAATTGATACAAAGAAAAAAAAAAAAAAACCAATATCGTAAACTTCTTCAGATGGGGGGTTGTCTTCACTGGCAGGAGGAGCAGCTTGGGATGAAGAGACATGAGCAGCAGGAGCCTCACCTTCAGGTGAAGAGAGATTTTGACCTTGTTGAGACTTTTCAATGGTCTCCTTGGTTTTTGCAATTTTTGGCTTTTAGGTCAAAACCCTCTTGGCTCATTTCCGTCAATGTGTCGAGACGAGTGTTCATATAAGCCCAACTGACATCAACGGTTGCCTCGTCTTCAAGAGCTTCATAATCTTTCTCCCACAGCTCAACTTCAACTCTTAATTCATCCCTCTCAGCCACGGCAGCATCATGAGAGGCCTTTAAAGGAGCGAAAGACCTTTCCAGGGATTGAATTTTGTCCAAAGAGTTGCGAAGATCCTCTTGGGTTTGAGCTAGTGATTGAACAAGTTCAGCTGAATACTCCTCCTTCTGGTCCAATAAGGCCTTCAGCTCCTAATCTCTTCAGAGGCACGGGATAGCTGCTCTGCGAATGAGGACTCTAGGACGTTCTTATCCTTGCCTGTCTGGTCTGGAGATGCCTTCTCAATGGCCAACTCTGTTGTCATGACCCTCACTTGCTGCTCCAAGGTACACCTCTCCTTTTCCACCGCCTCCATGTCGCGTTGTAAGCTTTCATATTGTTCTTTCCAATTATGTGCCTCAACACGCAACTCCCTTACTTCCTGCTTTGTATGGGAAACCCTCTTCAATAACTCTGTGCCTATAAGATTGATCTACAAAAGCAGATAAATTAGGTACGGAAAGAATGCAAGAATGAACGAAAGAAAGTATATTTTACCTTTAAAGAAGTATGCACGATCTCATTTGCTCATGTAAGGGAATTGTGGCTATCCAGCTTAGCTCTCTCAGTCGGACCTATTAATGGCTTTAGCCATACATCAGGCTGGCCAGACTTTTTAAAGAGTCTACCCTCTACTGGAACTTCTATCACCACCTTCCTCATCTCCCCCCTGCTGGAAGACCCTACTTCTGCAACAGAAAGCACGGAAGCAGGAACAGATAAGGGAGCTACGGGCAAGGAAGTCTGAGGGGCAGAAAAAGCCACGGGAGAGGGAGAAACGACATGAGCAGGAACAGCCATGGAAGCAGGAGTAATAACAGGAGTAGTTGAGGGTAGTTCTTTAAGAGAAGAAGGAGAGAAAATAGCCAGGGGAGCTTCATCAGCAACAGAACAAAAGCCTTCACGGAATAGGAGATCTACTGATTCACGCACGGGATAGGGAGTAGCATCCTCAGGGGAAAAAGGTTCAGCTTCAGGCACGGGAGGATCAATAGCAGGTGTAGACTCGTCGTCAGAGACCACCTTCCTTCTACGTGACCTATGGACTAAAGAACCCTCCTCTTCTTCCTCCTATTCTAAGGTCCTTGACCCACTTGCTTTTCTCATTGAAGAAGAGGAGCCTGAAATGATCTCCTGGGCCTTTGCCAAGGACAACTTTGGAGCAAACACGGATGCAGCAAAAGCTCCACGGGTAGCAAATCCTGTCAAATGAAAAGGTCAAATAAATCTCGAATGAGGGAAGAAGTAAAAACAAAAACTTCATTTACCGTGAGTCTTAACTCTCCAAACCTCCCGGAGAGGTATTTCCATGAACGTTCTTCTAATGGAACGATTTTAACAAAAATTTTGTACCCAGTCTCGGAAACCGAGACATTCTTGACGATTCCCATGATTGCTACAAAGAGAAGAAACAATTACGGTACAGATAAAGTATCTAAAGCAAAAGGAAAGGAATGTGAGCAAATCTGTACTCACGTGCAAGATTCCACTTCTCAGGGAAGGGAAGATTTTCTTCACCTACTAAACTAGCAGTAAGAACAACAACATATCGAAGGTACCACCCTCGATCTTTATCGTCATCATGAGTCACTAACACCCTCTTGCTCCTAGCCGCGAGAGTAAAAACTCCCTGGCGGAACAACATTGGAGAATAGAGGTGAATGAGATGATGAAAGGTAAAGGGGACCGAAGCTAAGTTAGCCAAATATCTAAGACACGCAACAACTCGCCACACGATAGGACTGACTTGTCCCAAATAAATTTTAAAGAATCGACAAAACTCGATGATAACTTGGTCGATGGGAGGCTTGAATCCTAATGTGACAGGATAGGTATAAACAAAAGAATACCCAGCCTTGTAAGAGGTTATTCTTTTATTACCATTGGGCACGACAACAAGAAAATCAGGCTTCCAGAAACAGTCCCTGCGTACAAGAGGTATCAAGCCTTCAGTAATCTGGGTAGGGTACTTGTCAGCACTATCAAGAGACGACGATGAAGAAAGATGATCTCTAAGGACCTGACTATCCCAAGCAAAGGAAAATTATGCAAGTACTATTTCATCGACTCGCGAATCACGCAAAGGTTCATTGTGTTCTTTACCTTTAGACGAAGATTTAGAAGTCCTAGCCCTTAGAGAAGATAAAGACCTAGAAGAAGAAGGGGGGGTAACTTGAGAAGAGGAAGAACCCCTAGAAGGACTAGAACCTAAACTCCTAAGTCTACCACCCCTTCTACTTCGAGTTGGAGCAGAAGAAGGAGTTAGATCATCTACGTTTATGACTTTCTTGGATTGACTTGAAGCACCATATCTACAGAGACAAAAAATTTGCAAACGAACAATGAAGGGTTAGAAGTTTTTCCTGAAATTAAAGAAAGAAAGAGGGGTATTTATACTCGAAGACAACCGTCAAGAAATGGAAAAAATAGTGATGTGAAAGTCATGATTGAAGTTGTCACTTCGTGACTGATGCAGCAGCAAAAAGCCCTAAAAGGCGCTGAATAATTGCAGAATCAATCCAGGAATGCCACGTGGCACAAGAATTAAATGGAAGTGACAAGTGACGCCTACATTCAGAGATGGATGCAATGTTACAAGTGAAGCGACGACAAAATATTCCCGCCATAAATGAATATCCACTTACCAAATATTAATCAAAAAATAAATGGTAAGTGGGGAGACTATCTGTATTGGTATAAAAGAGTTTCACACGTATAACAAATGTGGTGACTCAGCAATCTATGTGGAGTAATGAAAACACAACAACTGGACAGGACTCTATGAAGAGGTACGAGGCAAAGAGGCACGGAATAGCACACCCACGAGGTAATTAGCTACGGGAATCTCAACCTGATTGAGAAGATAAAGAGACATGGTCAGAGTGATACCCGGCAGAATAGAGGGAAATTCGGAGATCTTCAATTAATGAGCCAGACGTTACACGACCGTCACGCAACAGTTATAGTTAATCATTGTAACGTTACATTAAGGCCATTATTAGTCATTAATGCTCAATTACTGAAAAGGATAGACGTTATATTAAGAAATTCCCTATATAAGGGAGTAAAATATAACTTGTAAGACACATTCGAACTACTATGCAATACACTTACTTTTTGTGCATCTTATTGCTTTCCATTTAAAAGTTTACTTATAATTACTAGTTTATTCTTTGGTTATCAGAAACCCGTGTTCTTCTTAAAATAGCTTTGAGTAAAGAATCCAATTCTTTGGTTAAACATCACGCCCACACGCTCGTCACCTAGCATGCGCGTCACCTCATTTATCAAAACAATGTAAAATACTGGGGTATCATACCCTCAGGTCTAGAGTTACAATTGTTACTTACCTCAAAACCGGCTAAAAATACTGTCTGCAATGCCTTTGCCTCTAGATTTGACCTCCGAGTGCTCCAAATCTACCATAAATCAGATTTATATCATTATTATATGCCAAGGAACAAAATCCATTTTAAATTTATCAAAATTACCCAAAAATCCCGAAATTGGTCAAACCCGACAACCGGGCCCACGTCTCGGAACTCGATAAATTTACACCATAAGAATCCTCATCCTCCCACGAGTCTATATATACCAAGAACACTGAAATCGAAGTCCAAATGACCCCTCAAATTCCCCTTTTAAGGTCTCTTAATCACAAGCCCTAATTACCCATTTTTGCCTTGATTTTCCCCAATTTTGCACCACTAATCAGATCTTTAATCACATATAAATGATTTTTAAGTCCAAACACCTTACCTCAATGAAGAACGATCGATTCCCCTCTTCAAACACCCTTCAAAAGCTTCAAACCCGTATGAAAATGGTGAAAGAAAGACCAAAATTCGCTAAGGACCCCTTTTATATGTTCTGCCCAGAGATTTCCGCACCTGCGACCTAAATTTTGCACCTGCGGTCCCAGGTGCGCACCTGTGAGAACCACTTACAGTTGAATTTCCGCACCTGCTATTCCATTTCCGCACCTGCGACACCGCAGGTGCGGCCCCACATCCGCATCTGCGACCTCCACTGATCCAGTAAATTTCCGCATCTGCGGAGCCTTGTCCGCTTCTGCGGTCATGCACCTACGGTCCCCTATCCGCAGGTGCGGTCACACCAGCACCAGTAGCATCAGCTGCTATTTCCAATCTTGAAATCCTCCGATGGCTATCCGAAATCATTCTGAGCCACTCGAGACCCCAACCAAAAATTCCAACAAGTCCCATAACCTCATTCAAACGTAGTCGAGCCCTCGAAACACCAAAAACAACGCAAAAACACCAAAATCACATCAAATTCAATCCTATGAACTTTGAAATTTCTAAATTTCACCAAGGATGCCGAAACCAACCAAAACACATCCGATTGACCTGAAATTTTTCACACATATCCAAAATGAGATTACGAACCTGCTCCAACTTCCAGAATTCCATTCCGACCCCTATAGCCTATTTTCCACTGCCGATCGGAAATCGCAAAAAACTAACTTTCGCCAATTCAAGCCTAATTCTACACCGGACATAGAAACCACATTCCGAACACATTCCTAAGTCCCAAATCACCTAAAGAATCTATTAGAACCATAAAATCTGCATTCCGAGGTCATTTACGAAGAAGTCAACTCCCAGTTGACTTTTCCAACTATAAGGCTGCTTTAAGAGATTAAGTGTCTCAATCCTTACTACAACCACTCCGAACCCGAACCACCCGACTCCAACACATCATAAATAACTAAACAATGCATAACAAGGTAGGAACATAAATAACTGTGTAAATGCTACGAAACGACCGATTGAGTCGTTACATTATCCCCCTCTTAAACAATCATTTGTCTTCGAACGGGTCTAGAAACATACCTGGAGTCTCAAACAAGTGAGGATATATGCTCTGCATCTCCCGCTCGATCTCCCAAGTGGACTTCTCCATTGGCTGCCGTCTCCACTGCACTTTCACTGAAGCTATATCCTTAGACCTCAACTTTCTGACCTGACGACCCAAAGTAGCCATTGGCTCTACCTCATATGACATATCACCCTCAAGTTGAATTGTGTTGAAGTCTAAAACATGAGATGGCTCACCAATATATTTCCGGAGCATCGAAACATGGAACACTGGATGAACACTCGATAAGCTGGGTGGCAAGGCAAGTCTATAAGCCACCTCTCCAATCTTCTGAAGCACCTCAAAAGGCCCAATGAACCGGGGACTCAGCTTTTCCCTCTTCTCGAACCTCATAACACCCTTCAGTAGTACCTTCTCTCCCTCCATGAAAGACACATTCCGGATCTTCCGGTCCGCATAACTCTTCTGCCTAGACTGCACCGTGTGAAGTCGGTCCTGAATCAACTTCACCTTATCCAACGCATCCTGAACCAAGTCTGTGCCCAATAGCCTGGCCTCGCCCAGCTCAAACCAACCAACTGGATATCTACACCTCCTATCATATAAAGCCTGATACGGAGCCATGTGGATACTGGACTAATAACTATTATTATTTGCAAACTCCGCGAGTGGAAGAAACTGATCCCATGAACCCCCAAAATCAATGACACAAGCACGCAACATGTCCTCCAAAATCTGAATAGTACGCTCTGACTGCCCGTCGATCTGAGGATGAAACAATGTGCTCAACTCAACCTAAGTACCTAACTCTCTCTACACGGCTCTCCAAAACTGAGATGTGAACTGAGTACCTCTGTCGGAGATGACACAAACTGGAACACCATGCAATCGGACAATCTCCCTGATATAAATCTCAGCTAACCGCTCCGAAGAATATGTAGTACCGACAGGAATGAAGTGCGCGGACTTGGTCAGCCGATCCACAATAACCCATATAGCATCAAATCTCCTCGAAGTCCGTGGGAGTCCATCTACAAAGTCCATGGTAATCCGCTCCCACTTCCACTCCGGAATATATAACCTCTGATGTAATCCACCTGGCCTCTGGTGCTCAAATGTGACCTGCTGGCAGTTGAGACATCGAGCAACAAACTCAACAATATCCTTCTTCATCCGCATCCACCAATAATGCTGTCTCAGATCCTGGTACATCTTCGTGGCACCCAGATGGATGAAATACTGCAAGCTATGAGTCTTTGCTAATATCAACTCTCAAATCCCATCCACATTGGGCACACAAATCCAGCCCTGCATCCTCATGACCCCATCATCACCAATAACCAAATCTTCAAGGCGTGAATAAGGGCTGCTAGCTCAAGATCGTGCACGAGATAATTCTTATCATGAGTCTTCAACTGGCGCAAGGCATAGGCAATCACCCTACCCTCCTGCATCAAAACACAACCAATTCCTATCCTAGAGGCATAACAATACACGATATAAAAACCTGAAGTTGATGGCAATACTAACACTGAAGTTGAGGTCAAAGAAGTATTGAGCTTCTGAAAGCTCTCCTCACACTCATCCGACCACATGAATGGAGCACCCTTCTGGGTCAATCTGGTCAAGAGCGAAGCAATAGAAGAAAACCCCTCTTCAAAGCGACGGTAATATCCCGCCAAACCAAGGAAACTCCTAATCTCTGTAGCTGAGGACGGTCTGGGCCAACTCTGCACCGCCTCTATCTTCTTCGGATCAAAATGAATACCCTTACTGGACACCACGTGCCCCAAGAAAGCAAATGAGCCAAGACAAAACTCACACTTGGAGAACTTTGCATAAAGCTTCTCCACTCTCAACCTCTGCAACACAACCCTCAAATGCTGAGCATGCTCCTCCTGGCTACAAGAATAGACCATGATGTCATCAATGAACACTATGACAAAGGAATCGAGATACGGCTGAAACACGTTGTTCATCAAATGCATGAACGTTGCTGGGGCATTGGTCAGCCCAAAAGGCATCACCATAAACTCATAATGACTATAACGAGTCCTGAAAGCTGTCTTGGGAATATCAGAATCCTGAATCTTCAGCTGATGATACCCGGATCTCAATTCAATCTTAGAGAACACTCTAGATCCTTGAATTTGGTCAAACAATTCATTAATACGAGGCAAAGGATACTTATTCTTGACTGTAACCTTGTTCAACTGCCTATAATCAATACACATATGCATAGAACCATCCTTTTTCTTCACAAACAACATCGGTGCACCCCAAGGTGACACACTAGGCCGAATGAACCCCTTGTCTAGGAATTCCTGAAGCTGCTCCTTCAATTCCTTCAACTCCGCTGGTGCCATATGATAAGGTGGGAAAGAAATAGGCTGAGTGCCTGGCACCAGATCAATACCAAAATTGATATCCATGTCAGGTGGCATGCCTAGAAAGTCTGCAGGAAACACGTCTAGAAAATCACGGACCACAGGAACCGAATCAATAGTGGGAGTATCAGCACTGATATCCCTCAAAAAAGGCAAATACGATAAACACCCCTTTTCTACCATACGGTGGGCCTTTAGGTAAGAAATCACCCTACTAGGCACATACTCAACAGAACTTCTCCACTCAACCCTCGGAATACTTGGCATAGCTAAGGTCACGGTCTTAGCGTGACAATCAAGAACAACATGATACAGAGATAGCCAATACATGCCCAATATCACATCAAACTCAACCATGCTGGGTAACAGTAGGTCCACACGGGTCTCCAGACCCCCAATAGATATCACACACGACCGATACACACGGTCTACAACAATAGTATCACCCACCGGAGTCAACACATGAACAGATTAAACTAAGGACTCACGGGGCATATCTAGGAAATCTGCAAAAAATAAGATGAGACATAAGAATATGTAGGACCAAGGTAAAATAGGGCTAAATAATCTCGGTGATAGACTGATATAATACCTGTGATCATTGCATCGGAGGCTATAGCATCTGGCCTGGATGGAAGTGCATAACAACGAGTCTGACCTCCACCTGATCGACCTCCCCTTCTAGGGCGGCCTCTAGTTGTCTGACTCCCACCCTTAACTGTCGGGGCGGGTGGTGAATTAACCGGAGTTGATGTCAAATGTGGATCCTCAACTGAGATGGTCCTCCAAGAAGGTGAGGACACTACCTCCTCATATTCCCGAATTCTCTGCACTCGTAACAACTACCTGGTGCAGGAGACGGGGACTGAAGGGAACCCCTGGAACCAGAATAACCACCAGAAGAACCATGCATGGAGGAACCCTGAATAGATGGTGCTATGGAGGAGCTTTGAGCTGGGAGGTCACTAAATGAAGAACAACCTGGATGAGAGTTGCGGGGACCCTGCCCCGATGATGCACCACCATAAGCTGGGCGAGTTGGTTGTGGAGCCCTATATGGGCATCCTCTGCTCTACTGAAACTGTCCTCTGGAAGGAGTACCAATGAAACTGCCAGATCCCCGAGGCCTCTTGGCCTCCCTCTCCTCTCGCTCCTAACGGCGAGCTGACTCAATATCCCGAGCAATATCAACAACGTGCTCGAAGGTAGCACCTGATACTCTCTCCCTAGTCATCAAAATACAGAGCTGGTAAGTGAGGCCATCCACGAACCTCCCGATCCTCTATCTATCAGTAGGGACTAACTCAGTAGCATGACGAACCAACTCAGAAAACCGCATCTCATACTGTGTCACTGATATCTCTCATTGACGCAGCTACTCAAACTGCCTACGCTGCTCCTCACGGTGAGACTAGGGAACATACTTCTCCAAGAAGATAGTGGAGAACTGCTGCCAAGTGAGGGGTGCTGCTCCAACAGGCCTACGCCTCTCATAAGACTCCCACCAAGTGAAAGCATCCCTAGAAAACTGAAAAGTAGCAAACCCCACTAGTCTCCAGAATCTCAGCAGTACCAAGTATCCTCTGACACTTATCCAAAAAATCTTGGGCATCCTCGCCCTCTGACTGAATGTCGGGGGATGAAGCCTACTAAACCTCTCCAGCCTGCGATGCTCATCCTATGGCATAGCTGGAACCACGAAGCCCTGAACTGGAGCAACCGGCTAGGCTGGAACTGCCCCCGATATTTGAAGGCCCTGTACAACCTGCTCAGGTGTCCGGGCAGCTGGAGTCTGAGTGCCTCCCCCGGCTTGAGATGTAGCGGCAGTAGTAGACACGGCAACTGCCTGAGCAAGGCTAGTACATACTGTCAAGATCTGAGCCAGGATCTTCTGAAGACGCGAAATAACAATAGGCACTGTCGGTGCCTGGGCCTGTCCCGCTGGGATATCCGCGGCGGGAACCTGATCCTGAATAGTAGGGGGATCCACTGATACTGCCCCGGCTACTGCGCGGGCTGGTCCCCTACCTCTACCACGGCCTCGACCTCTCGCTGGTTTAGCTGGTGTGTGGTCACCCTGATCAGTAGCGCGTTCCCTCACCATCTGTGAGAGAATGAAACAACAGAAGTTTAGGTTTTCATAATCAATAGAATGGCACGACATAATTCAAGAAAATGAGATTTTTCCTAGGAGTTTTGTAGCCTCTCGAAGATAAGTACAGACGTCTCCGTACCGATCCGCAAGACTCTACTAAACCTGCTCATGACCGTTGAGTCCTATGTAACCTAGTGCTCTGATACCAACTTGTCAGGAACCCAAATCAACAAGGTCCGTGATGGCGCCTATCGTGATACTAGGCTAGTCCTCTAACACAATAAAATCAACATTTTCTGTTTTATAAACATATAGTCTCAATTTTTAAACAAAATCCACTTTTCAAGACAACTTCAGCAATAGCAATGATCCAACACGATCAAAATCTAATACCGACCCAGACCTTTGGAGTCAACTGTCATGAGCATCTAAGACGATAAATACAATGTATAAGAAAGTGACTTTGCTACTAACATAAGACCAAAGTATGAAGAATATATAAACTGGGAAAAGGAAAGGAGGTGAGCTGGGGATGCTGAGCATCTACCTCGATCCTCGAACAACTCCAAGCACGTAAGAAATCAACTAGCGAGTTGGTCCGGTACCTGGATCTGCACACAGTAATTAACCAAAGTAACTAAAAACTTGAGTGCAGTGACGAGCATTTATAAATCATAATTTCATAAAAACAGTAATTCAACAGCCCAAGCACTATGTTGTTGCGGCGTGCAGCCCGATCCAATATACATATGCTGCGCCGTGCAGCCCAGTCCATAACTATCCTCATAATCTTGGCTCTTAGCCTCACTCAGTCATCCTCTCAAGCCACTCGGTCAACTTATCTCAATATCACAGGACTCAGCCCAAAATACTTCACAGAACTCTAAACAGTGTAATAACAGTGAAAATAGCAACAAGTAGTAAGCATGACTGAGTTCACAAATTATTTACTAACATTGTGTGATAATAGTGTAAAATAGCCCTGGGGGTCTAAACAGATCGGCACAAGGCCCCAAACATGGCTTACAACCCATAAATAAGTATAAGTCTCAAAATACAGCTTATTACATGATTTCAATCAATTATACGGCTTAATAGTCGCTACGGGGTGGACCAAGTCACAATCCCTATCAGTGCATGCCCACACGCTCATCACCTAGCATGTACGTCACCTCATTTATCAAAACAGTGTAACATACCAGGGTTTCATACCCTCAGGTCTAGAGTTACAATCATTACTCACCTCAAAACCTGCTAAAAATACTAGTCCGCAGTGACTTTGCCTCTAGATTCAGCCTCCGAGTGCTCCAAATCTATCAAAAATCATATTTATATCATTATTATATGCCAAGGAACGAAATCCATTCGAAATTTATCAAAATTACCCAAAAATCCCGAAATTGGTCAAACCCGACCCCCGGGCCCACATCTCGGAACTCGATAAAATTTATACCATAAGAATCCGCATCCTCTCACGAGGCTATACATACCAAGAACACTGAAATCGGAGTCCAAATGACCCCTCAAATTCCCCTTTTAAGGTCTCTTAATCACAAGCCCTAATTACACATTGCACTGATTTTCCCCAATTATTTACCACTAATAAGACCTTTAATCACATATAAATGAATTTTAAGTCCAAAAACCTTACCTCAATGAAGAACTATCGATTCCCCTCTTCAACAACCCTTCAAAAGCTTCAAACCCGTATGAAAATGGTGAAAGAAAGACAAAAATTCGCTAAGGACCCCTTTTATATGTTCTGCCCAGGGATTTCTGCACCTGCGGCCTAAATATCGCACCTGCGACACCGCAAGTGCGGCCCCACGACTGCATCTGTGACCTCCACTGATCCAGCCAATTTCCGCATATGCGGAGCCTTGTCCACTTCTGCGAACCCGTACCTGCGGTCCCTTATCCGCAAGTGCGGTCACACCAGCACCAGTAACATCGACTGTTATTTCAAAATTTGAAATCCTCCGATGGCTATCCGAAATCATCCTGAGCCCCTCGGGACCCCAACCAAAAATACCAACAAGTCCCATAACCTCATTCAAACTTAGTCGAGCTCTCAAAACACCAAAAACAACGCAAAAACACCAAAATTACATCAAATTCAAGCCTATGAATTTTGAAATTTCTAAATTTCACCAAGGATGCTGAAACCAACCAAAACACATCCGGTTGACCTGAAAATTTGCACACATATCCAAAATGACATTACGAACCTGCTCCAACTTCCGGAATTCCATTCCGACCCCTATAGCCTATTTTCCACTGCCAACCAGAAATCGCCAAAAACCAACTTTCGCCAATTCAAGCCTAATTCTACATCGTACATCGAAACCACATTCCAAACACACTCCTAAGTCCTAAATCACCTAACGAAGCTATCCGAGTCATAAAATCCGCATTCCGAGGTCATTTACCAAGAAGTGAACTCTCAGTTGACTTTTTCAACTATAAGGCTACTTTAAGAGACTAAGTGTCTCAATCCTCACTACAACCACTCCGAACCCGAACCACTCGACTCCAACACATCATAAACAACTAAAAATGCATAACAAGGCAAAAATAGAAATAACTGTGCAAATTCTACGGAACGACCGGTCGGGTCATTAAACATGCGCTGATACATAAGCTAGGACAGCACCGTCAGGGGTCGTTCGGTAGGGTTTATAAGAATAGTGCGAAATACGGTGTATTAGTAATGCATGGATTAGTAATTCTTGTGTTAGTAATGCAAGCATTAGTTATGCATATTATTTCTTATCTACTATTTGGTGTGGTGTATTAAAAATTATAATGCATTGTATAATTTTTAAAGAAAAATAGTTATTTGCAAAAATGCCCTCCATATTCTCTAGCTTTAAGGGACTTTAAGGATAATTTTGTCTTTAACTATACTAATGCATGCATTAATAACCTTGGTATTACTAATTTCATGATTTTCTATGCATTACTTATACATAGGATAATACCAAGTATGATGTATAACTAATACTTGGTTGAAAAAATGTACCAAACAAGGTATTAGTAATGTATAGAGCTAATGCTTGCATTATGTTTTCTAATACCTCCTACCAAATGACCCCTCAGAGTCTACATGACCTTCTACTCCTTCCAAGCACAAGAACTCAGAAGGATTGAATCTCATGTCTACCTCCTCATCCCTTACTTCTTCTATTGGATCTTCTACTTTAATGGAGAACAACTACCTCCTTTTGGAACACACAAGTTCAGGTGTATACTTCTCATAATAGTGGAAACAGAAGCCCTTAACCCTTTTCTCTTCCATCGCTGCAGGACTCAAGAATTTTGGGGGTTTTGTATATAGTTTTATTGGTTCCAACTTGGGAGTTCTGGGATTTTTGGAAGTTTTGGCTGATTTTGGGATAGAAATGATAGGTGTGGTTACTGTTTTGAGGGTTATTTGGGAGTCCTGGAACAGGTTTGGGTTGTGAAAGAATTGGAGTGGTTCTCAGAGTTTCTTTTTGGATAAGCAGTGTTTATTATTGGATTCTTGCAAGGCTACTGACTTTTTGTAAGGACCTAGGAGCAAACATTTTTACTGGTAATCCAATTTCCTTTTTAAGTCCTCTAAAAAAAAACTAACAATGTACTCCTCACATAACTCTACTCGAGTTAACAATTAATCAAACACGTCAATGTAATCATGCACAGCGGCGGTCTGTTTCATGTCTTTCAAATCCCCCATCGGATCATCAAAAAGTTCAGACCCAAACCTAGAGTATAAACTACTCACATATTCCCTCCAACTAGGCCATTCTCTAGAAATTTTAGTTTTCATATAAACTTGGTGCCATTGAAGAGCCTTACCTTCAAGCCTACAGGAAGCCATTTTAACTCTGGAGGTTGCTGGAATTTCAGTCACTTCACAGTAGTGTTCACATTGATACAGTCAGTCGCGTAAGCCTACTCCATCAAACTTAGGAAATTCCAGCTGATGACCTCTGATAGGTAGCTGATACTCTTCATCTCGTCGAGCCCTAGCAACTTCAGGAGCAACTTCTTCATCTTCAACCCTTCTAGATCCATGTCTATTAGGAACATCTTCACCTATTGGCCTTTGATTAACAACAGTTTCCATTAAAATCCTTCTAGATTCCTCCATAGATGCTACCAACTTTTCATAGACAGTCTTCCTCAATTCCTCCATATTACAACTGATTCCATCAAAGGATCCATGAAGCCCATCGAGATCTTGGCGTAACTCCTAAATTCTCGTGTTGTGTTCACCAATTTCTACTCACAGATCCAAAGAAAGGAAAGCTCTGATACCAATTATACAACCTCCGGAAATGAAGACTGAATTGAGAGACCAAAAGAGCAAAATTAGAAGAATTTCTCTTGAACAATCACTCGAAGAACTGGAAAATATTGAGAGAAAGATAGAGAGAGATATTATTGATCAATAGTAGTAAAATCATGTGTACAATTGGGAAGGATTCCAACTAATATAGGAGAGGGGATATAGGGAGGGAAAGTTAACTAACTTTAGGAAAGAATGTGCCCCTCATGTGACTGCGTCTAACAAATCCAACTAACTCAGCTGCCACTGCTACAAATTAAAACTATAACGAAATGCAATCCCAATTACAAATGAATCATAACATTGCCTCATATTTTCTGTCATGTGAGGATCCTGAATGAGCTTAGCCATTGCTAAAGAGAACTTTTGTAGGTTAGGGTCACAGAGGAACCATGTCACACCATTCTTTACTGTCTCTACCGAACCGCCACTGTTGCATGCAATAACAGGTTTATAGGCTGCCATTGCTTCCAATGGAACTATACCAAAATGCTCATCCAACTTTTAAAGAAAGAAAAAGTAGAGATTTTAAACCAAAAATAATAATAAGGTCATCCTAACCAGTGAATCATTTCTCTATCGAGAAATGAATGTCTGAGCCATTCATTTAAAAGGCTTCAAATTCAGGCGCACCTTTGGTGTATAAAGAACCAGTGTCGGCTCAAGGGGAAGCCATTAAAGCAATTGCTTTATTCCCCTCCTAGAATTGAAGGCCCAAAAATTTTCAAATTGTATATTATTACATATTATAAAATTATTAATAAAAGATACTAGTTAAATTTTATACTTTTTGTTTGGAATGTGATAGAGGTTATTCAAATGAATTACTTGAGTTAATGAATATTTAATATATGAAAATAAATAATTTGATGATGACTTTGATAATTAAGAATGAAGTCCCTTGTAGTATCTTTTAGAGTTTATTAAGAATGGATTATGCCATTTGTTTTTTCCAAATAAACTTTAACTATTTTAAATGTATGAAAGTATATTGACATCTATCTATGATACAAAATTGAGATTATTAGATTAAGAGAATTTATAAAAATATTACTCTATCTTAATCGTCATTATTTTTTCTTATAAAATATTATGGAGGTCTTAGTGAGTAGAATTACCAAATATTTACAATGATAAAAGCTAGTGGTAAATGAATGAATGATCAAAATGCGTACAAGATGGACGGTGTACAATCATTATAAAAAATATAAAAATATATATATTAAATTTTCTTATATAAATTTAAGGCCTCTGATTGAGGTTTGGCTTTAGGCCACCAACATTGTTGAGCCGCCCCTGTAAAGAACACATAGGCATTGGGCAAGGAGTGCATTTCTTTCGGCAATAGAGCATGACGTGATGAACCTGATTTGATCATAAACATCTTTTCTTTAAGCCAATTTTTCAGTTCATCCAGGTACTCCACCTTCTCTCTAAGGCGATTATCAAAGCCGCCTAAAATAAAAAATAAAACAAAGGCAGCAACATTTCTCTTACCTTTAACATAATGAATAAATGTGAACATAAAAGTTATTTTGCACCGCTAAAGCAGCATTGCAAAGCCATCTAGATAAGGTGTAAAATACATATTTCAAATGCAACAACACAATTTAGGAACTTCTAATAGAGAGAGGACTTATCCGCCAATGGAGACAATGTTGATACCCAATTTTTCTTCAAAATATTTTTTTTAAACTTTGCATATATACCTTCAAAATCACTTTTATAATAATTGATATTTTCCCATAATTTTTTGTATTCTTATTAAGTTCCTTTCTAATTTATTCAGTACTTTATACTCAATAATTATTCATGAATTACATTATAAATAATTTCAAAATATTTCTAGCTCAATATATTATTTTTAATCCCACTATGATCCAATTATTTCACAAATTAACCAATTTGGTATTATTTGGCTATAATTACAATAATTTTTTAATTATAGCCTAACTGTATATTTTATACCATTTTAATTCAATAGGTAGTCATCTTATATTTTAAATATTAGTTAATTACCTTAATTTTACCTATTTAGCATTAATTTCATTTTTATGTAATTATTAGCTATTTTATTAATTATTTACCTAATTTAATTGGGTATTTAACAAGTAGCCAATTCCTATTTGAAATCTAGCCTAATTGCATCAGACCCCCAATCCAATTAAAACAGCCCACACCCAGGCCCAATCCACATAAATCCTACCCGACCCAATCCCTTGTCCAATCTGGACCGTTTATCGATTTTAATCAACGGTCCAGATCCTCCCTTTCCTAATTTAATCCTAATGACCTACCCCCAAACCCTCATTCCCTCCTCTCATTCTCTCTGTTCTCTCCGCCGTTACACTCTCCTCTCATCTCTCTCAGTCTCTCTCTTCTAAAACCTAAGCTACTCGTCGGCCGTTGACTTGCCGGTAAATATGGTGGTCTCACCACCATCCCCAGCCCCATGGCTCCCTCCTATGACGGGTTAATGCTTCCTTGAGGTCCTCAAAGGAACCAGAGGCGATTCACCTCACCCCCATGGATGTTCATGCCATTCTCAGGCCACCCTTGGCCTGTCCGAGTAAGATCCTCCTATCTCCGACCTAAACCCAGGTTTCTGAGCTGATTCTCTCTCTCTCTGGGTTATCACTGAAACCCTAACTATTAGCTCTTGATTTTTCTTAGATCTGTAATATATCTGGGCATATTATGAGTTATTTTGGCTGTTTCCTTAAAAGATTTTTCGATTCTTTCAAAATGACCCCTCATCTTCAAATTTAGGGTTCTTAACCCCTTTTTCAAAAAACAGTTTGCCTTCTGATTTTTAGTATTAATCTATGGTTTTCATCATGTTTAAACGTTTATCTAAGTTCTTCTCTCTTTATCTGAGTTATTATGTTAAATCCCTAAGTTCTTTGGGTTTAATCTGTGATTCTGAGTTCTTCTTTGATTATATGTTCGATTAACATGCATATGTGTTTGTTTATCATGAACATTCTGTGCTCTGTTATATTACCCTATTTCTATTAGGGTTTCCGCTCTTTGTGTTTGTTCTGTTAACTCCTTCAAATCATTTACTATGTGCTCTATGTGAATCCCTGCTCTATGTGATTTTACCCTATGTTTGCCTTTTAGGGTTTCTCCTGTTTGTCTATTATGAGTTTTATTCCGTTTGTTCTCATAAATTTGTGCTAATTTCTCCTAAGTCAGTACTATTTCCTATTAGTGAGTCCTTGAATCCTTGTGATTAATCCTTCACTGATCTCGCATGATATTTTCTACTGATTTTAACCTTGTGAAATATCTTCTGACCTTATTCTATGGCCAATTATGCTGTTAACTGATTTTAAGCATTTTCCTTAATTAAAGTATGCTGAACCTAGTCTCTATTACATGTTCTATGCTTATTTGATTATACTCTGCCTTATATGATTTCTTTCCTTATTTAGTGTTTGCTTATTACCGTTTGAATTTGACTCCTGAATTAAAGGAAGTCCTTGTACTGATTTGATTCTGATTAGTACATAGTTCCATAATCACTGCTGAACCTTGATTTTTACCTTATTTTCCACCTTTTTCAAAGTTATAAGTACCTTAGTCTTTCATTGAGAAGAAAAACGAACAAATTGGTTCAGAAAAACCTCTCTCTTGCACAATAAAACTATCTTCTGCTCTCCCTTTTCTTGGGTTGCTTACGACTGATCTAAGTTAGCCGGTTGCAAGCCAAAGTTGACTAATCTACTCACTTGCTCCTCATTTTGTGTTTACTGTCTTCTATACGGGTATGTCCTGATTTAAATTTAAGTCTCAAAGACAACATGTTTTGTCTGTTACTTCAATTCATCTTGTTTCTAGTTTGTTCTTACTTATGGTTCTGTAGCTCAAATTGCAACTAATATGTCTAAGCATTATCAGTCAAGCTCTGTGCCCCCTCTCCCTTAGACTCAACATGTTTTATTACCCCTGACTTCAATTATATTTCTCCAATTATTAACCTAAATCTTTTGTGGCAAACCACTTGTGCTTGGTTCTGTGTAAGCTTGAAATGCATGCTACCTTAATCCCTTATTTCCCTCAGGATTTCTCTGATTCTGAACCTAGGTGTGACTCTGCCTACTGTATGCATACCCTTATATGCTCTATACATGTCCTCAATTCCTATTACCCTGTTTGTGGTTGCTGAACTTGTTTAGTCCCTGACTCTTGGTGCGATGTTGAACATGTTTCTGATTTTGAGGATGATATGTCGCTTGTTACTAATAACTTCCCTGTTTTATCAAAACTATTTTCAAACAAGTCTCTTTTCAAACTATTTTCCTACTTAAACCTTTTCAAACTATATCAAGCACTTTCACTATATTCTTAGACCCCTTAGGTTATGCCCCTCCTGTGTGAGCATTGCCTTGGGACCCTTGAGCTCCCTCTAAACTTTGACACACAAGAGCTGGTCTTTCCACACTGCACTTACTCTACCTTGGCTATGAAATCTGGGTATGAGCACTGCCCGGGATCCTTTGAGGTCCTTAAGGAACTCTGACACACCCGGATTATGAGAAAGGTTGTGAAACAAGACTCGACGTTGAGGATCTGTAAACTTAGGCCTATTATAAAGGCTCCCTATAGTATAGCTTCTTCTTTTCTTATTCCAATTATGTAATTTATGTCAATGGTTTGTAATAATTATTGTAAAAACTCTTTGGAGGTGGATAGTGAAAAGGGATGGGTGTTACGCATGCTATAGTTATTAAAGGGCTGAAAACATGTCCTTTGGTTTATATTCTTGATTGCGCAATATAAACCATGTTTAGGATCCATGCATGCATTAGAAACCCTGCCTCTTAGGTCCTATGTCTACTATTTTTTCAGCACATGCATTCTTATATCGCTTATAAATTTCTGTGTTAAAACATGCTAATAATCAATACTTTGTCATTATGTCATATGTTTCCATGTACACTTAGAAATCACACTTTAGGATAAAAACAACGCTAATAAACTGGTCGCCCCATCTCTTCTGCATATTCCGAAATCATGTTCAAGTATTGCATCACTTATGCATTTAGAAGATCCTGCTTAGGTCTTACATACATGTCACTTTGCATTCTCTCTTTTGTGCATTAGATATCCCGCCTTAGGATAAATGTGTGAACAAAACTACAATCATGTCTTACCATGCTTACGCACTTAGAAATCCTATTTTAGGTATACAACATTAAAAACTATCATCTATGTTGTGCCTAATGCTATGATGTGCCCTTAGAAATCTTGTTTAAGTCATTATGCATCATGTTATAGGATCGTGTTCAATTAACTACACTTAGCCTAAAAACATATATGTAAAAACAATCACCCCGTTCTAATAAACTAGCAATCGGTCTACATTTAGAATTGCATGTTATTAGGTATAAAAATCTGGAATTATTAATAAGGTTGAGTAAATGTTGCATGTCATCCCATACCTAGGCAAGCCTTAGGCGATCAACTTTAAAATATAACCAGAACTGTATTTGTGATTATTTTTAACTATCAGCATGTTAAAATCAGTAGGCAAGCCTGATTAGAACTTCCTCTCTAAGTGATGTAATGAACCTGCCTCTGCTATTATCACTTAGACACCATGCCTAGGATCTGAATCCGGGCCTTAATTGTGTATGAGACATGTTGTTTATGTGTACTGTGTGTGGAGGAATACTTGAGCCTTTATATGCTTTCCATGCTCTTCCCCTATCTGCAGTCCTACTTGTTTATTATATGTCGCCTTAGCATTTTCACCTTTAAAAACCTGAGGATCTGCCTAGCACCTCCCTTATAGGATAGAAGTCCCAAAATCCTTCGAGACTGATAGGAAAGGAACGGGTAACAGCATGCAATAGAGTTCGTGACCAACACGCGCTTTAGTTACCTTCACGGGGTAGGAAAGGGTAGAATATGGGAATGATGACCGGTGTGCTAATGCCACGTGTAGCCCCTCTTTCAGGAGTGTCATACCGGGTATTGCATTGATGCGATCCATATTATAAACAAACCTAGGACATCCATTTACTCTTCATAAAATGTGCTTAGATTGTAATTCTCCTAAAAAGCTAGTTTCTCATTATATGTTCTTCAAACATCTGTACTTAGACTTAAATCCCCTATTATGTGAGCCATATTTGTCTTATTTGCTAAACTGTACAAATTCACAAAAAGTTGTTTGGCCAGGAACCACACTTGTGGATCCTGAGGGGTTCCTAACACCTTCCCCTTAGGATAATTTCAAGTCCTTACCCTGTCTCTGGTTATCAACGTAGTAATAAATGAACCCCTTAGGTGCCCTAACACACCTTAAAATCGTTAGGTGGCGACTCTTCAAAATGCAAGACCCTTTTCCCAAAAGGAATGAGTTGTCTCAACCAAATGTCATAAATTCGGACTCCGCGAGGAAAAAAGGGGGCGCGACAGCATGGCGACTCTGCTGGGGAATCTTAGGCTTTTACCATTTCAAACTTCTTTGTGAATTTGTACCTCTTCCCATTCCCCTTAGGTGAAATTTCTTGTCTATTTCTTTAAGCATTTAATTTTCTTCAAGAGTAACTGATAGGTTTTTCTTTTTCCTTCCTTTGTAACCGCTTTTTAAACTATGAACTGTTGTACTTATTGCTTTCGTAACGTGCAAATACATGTCTACAGGTTTTACTGTCTATTGCATAATCATGATTCCACATCATACTCCACTCGTGCCAAACAAATACTATAGCAACGCTTGATGAGTGGTTTCGCCCTTCCTATATCATTACCCTCTAAATTCAGAAAGGCTTATTTTCGGTAAAACTAGTCGATCAGCGGTGCAGCTGACGATTCTGTGCCTTTCCCCCTTGAGCTGTCCGCTCAAGGGTACCAGTCTAAAACCACATAGAAACCTTACTCCGTTATACTGTTGCATACATCATGGTCAAACCTAGCCAGGCTAAAGTGTTGTTCGCACAATAGCCTTTAAGATAGCCTTGTCCAAAAGTCCATTGGGTTTCCCTAAACCCAAAACGGACATCATCATGTTCTGTGCATTTATTTGGAGAACTAGATGCTTCATGCTAATTGTTGACGTTAAATAGTCGAGTCTTGTGGGGGTAAGGGTCTAACCTTGTTTGCCTTGCAGAAATATGAGGCACGAAGTCCCCAGATTCGGCATGGTCTCCAATATCCACCCAAGATTGCTGAGTTGGTGGGAAGATCTGCACTCTAGTGACAAGACTCTCGTCAGAAAATATTTGGGCAATCTACCATCTCTCCTAGAAATCCAGCCTAACAACATGATAATAAAGGCTGCTTCTTTGTTTTGGGATTTTGAAAGAGCCATGTTCCGCTTTGGGGACATTGAAATGACACCTTTGTTAGAAGAGATAGGGGGACTGGCCGGCCTAGTGTGGGAAACCCCGGGGTTGCTAATACCTGAGAACCGCACAGGCAAGGATTTTCTTAAAATGATGGGTTTGAAGAAGAGTGCAGAACTGGTATGCTTAAAAGAATCGTACATCCTTTTTTACTATTTGTACGAAAGGTACGGTCACAACAAATCATACCGTATCTACCATGATGAGTTCTCCATCACATCCTTGGGACACATCCATCGTAGGGTATTCGTCTTCATGTTTTGCTTCTTGGGTCTGATTGTGGTTCCAATGAAGAAAGAGAGAATCCATACTACTCTGGCTATGGTAACCAAGACCCTAATGGAGGGGATTAATGGGCAGACATTCAGCACTGTACCCATGATCATTGTAGACATATACCGAGCCTTGGAGAAGTGTCAACAAGGAGCGAGACACTTCGAAGGCTGCAATCTACTACTTCAGCTTTGGCTCATAGAACATCTCAAAAAGGGCGAATACTGACAAGAAATTCATTAAAGGGTCTGGGATGACCACATCTCTTTCCACCATCCAAAGCAAATAAATTACATCCCTGACATGTTCGCTCAGCCTGAGAATGCCAATGGATGGGTTGAGCTCTTTGATAATCTAACTGAAGAACAGGTTCAATGGATGTTTGAGTGGTTTCCGACAAAGGAGTTCATCGCCCGGTCCAGAGATGCATCGTTCCTGATACTGATTGGTCTAAGAGGAACATACCATTACGTCCCTCTTCGAGTTATAAGACAAGCAGGTAGGAAGAAAGTCATACCCAGGGTCGACAAGATGAGCCATCTTCGAGATGACTTCCAAAATGATGATAGTCCTCACAAGTTCAAAGCCCAACACATGTGGCACTGAAAGATCGTGATGGAGAAAGATACCATTGAGCCAGACAGATATCACGCTGGTTGCACCCCTTTCTATTCTGGTTGGTTAGAAGACAATTGGGATGGTCTGATCAAGCCAGGGTTCATTCAAGGCCACAGGATTATAGATGAAAAGGCCGAGGCGCAAGTCAAATACAATCAGTTGTGCAAAAGGATCCGGGAATGCGAGAGTGAACACCGTGAGATACATGAGTCCAACAAAAAGTTAATTGAGGAATTGAAAGATATGGCTATCAGCACCAACAAGAGGTTAGGATACTTGGAACGAGGCCTAGTCGAGCTGGAGGAATAATTCCTCAAAAGGGTTGAAGACTGTCAAAAGGCTGAAGGGACCGAAGGTAGACATCTAGCCAGAGCATACCTGTTTCTGGGACTTCACGAGTTGGGGAAGCTGTTCGAGGGAAGCAAGAATGCCGAGTCTGGGGAAGGTTCTTCTGGGATCAAGTAGATAGGAATGTATTTCTTTTGCTTTATCAATGTAATAAGGCCAATGGCCATTAGTGACCTTTATTTCTTGTTTATTTAGTGTCGTTTTGGGATTCGTCTATTTTTTATCGACAAAATGAGGCATTTAGCATTCTAAGTTCTCCAAATCAATTTTTCACTAGGCCTACCTCAGGCACAAAGAGGTTCCCAAATTAGGAAGCGCTTTACATTCCCGCACTATGTGTTTCAATATTGAAATACTTATCATAATCCTCACTGACTTGTCTACCTTATGTTTTTTTATTTTTGTTCTCTTTCTTTTATTCCCCTCCCCAAAGGTTAGTTCGTGCACTCTTGCATCATCATCCTATCTCAAAAGATCCAGGGGCCCTCCACCCACTCCTCCTCCTAGTCCTCCTAAAGGCAAGAACAAAGGCAAGAATAAAATGGAAGATTCAAGCAACATCAGAAATGAGAACACACTTGAACGGGTAGAGGCCACTGATGGCCAGGGTATTCGGGTTCCTAATGAGAATATGTCACAGCTTGAGCAAAAGTTGTTGAAATTCCAAGAAGAACTTGATCAGGTTCGAAATCTGGCAAACCTGTCATTTTCCCTCAACATCCCAGACGTCACCCTCCCCAACATTCAAAATCCTACACCTCCACAAAATTTCCAAAGACAGTAGACTCATTCTGCACCTCGCCATCACTCCACTCCACCAAAGAACCAATGTAACACCTGTCATACCCCAAATAACACTCCACTACTTATCCTGGAACCTCAAAACTCCACAAACGACCATATCTACACCCATGCACCAGGACACCACAACAATCCTATCTACGTGGAGACCATGCCACACTCCACTCCACCTATCCCATACACACCTGAGTCTGATGAAAAGGACATGCTTATCAAGAACTTGGCCGAGGAACTTAAGAAATTGACCAACCGGATTCAGGGCGTCGAAGGAAGCAAAGGAGTTGAATGACGTAATTATGAGGACCTCTGCATACAGCATGATGTCGAACTGCCCGAGGGATACAAACCTCCTAAGTTCGAAATGTTTGATGGTACAGGCAATCCAAGGGTCCATCTGAGGACCTATTGTGACAAGCTAGTTGGAGTAGGAAAGGACGAAAGGATCAGCATGAAGCTGTTCATGAGGAGTTTGAAAGGAGATGCATTGTCTTGGTACATCAGTTAAGATCCCAAGAAGTGGTCAGATTGGGTGAGCATGGCATCTGACTTTATGGACAGATTCAGGTTTAATACAGAGAACGCACCAGACGTGTTCTATATCCAAAATTTGAAGAAGAAGCCCACGGAGACATTTCGCGAGTATGCTACTCGCTGGAGGTCCGAAGTTGCTAAGGTCAGACCCGCCTTAGAGGAGGAAACATGAACAAGTTCTTCATCCGGGCTCAGGACTCGCAATACTATGAACGGTTGATGATGGTTGAGAACCACAAATTCTCCGACATTATCAAATTGGGAGAACGGATTGAAGAAGGTATTAAAAGTGGCATGGTCACGAATTTTGAAGCCTTGCAAGCTACAAATAAGGCTTTACAGTCTGGTGGTGTGTCTAAGAAAAGAGACGTAGGAGCTGTGATGGTTGCACAAAGAACTAAATCCCCACTCAAATACCAAACTTACCCAACGTCTCCACTCACAAATCAACCAACCCCAAATTACCAAGCACCCTCACCCTCATACAAAGCTCCACCACCAACTTATCAATCACCTCCGCCACCTACATATCAACATGCTTCACCTAGATACTCCCAACCCGCTACTATCTACCACACTTACAACCCTCAACCATCCCATTATCAATCACCCCATGCACGCCAAAACTTCCCTAGACCTCGTCCTAATTTTGATCGCAGACCTCCAAAACAGTATACCGCCATCGTTGAACCCATCGACCAGTTGTATGAGAAGCTCAAAGTTGCTGGTTATGTGACCCCCATCCCTGCTGAAACCCTTGAGAATCCTTCATAATGGGTTAACCCAAACAAATCTTGTGTATACCACTCCGGCATGAAAGGGCACACCATCGATGAATGCCTCTCTTTGAAAGATAAGATACAGTCCTTGATTGATAACAAGATCATTGTGGCAAAGGAGCCCGCTCTGAATGTCCGCAACAATCCTCTGCCAGACCATAAGGGTGGAGGTATCCACATGATTGAAATAGAAGATGACTGGTATTCTGAGGGATCGATCGGGTTGATGGTAGAAGGCGATAACCCAAAGAAACCAGCAATCACTCTCAATCCGACCATAGTCCAGATTCAACCGTCTGGGGATGCTGAGTTAAATATATCCATACCTCTTGAGTATGAAGCAGCGCCACCCACAAAGACACCGGAACCAATTTAGGTTGAATTTGTGTCTCCGGCAAATGCACCCGCACCATTCGAGGTTGCAGTCTTGCCACCCAAGGCACATGTTCCATTCGAAGTGAGAATAGCCGCGCCAATCCTAGTGGCGATGTCAACCACGCCACCCTTATATAAGAATGTTGTACCTTGGGACTATACAACCGAGGCGAGAAGGAAAGGCAAGGTCAAAAGTGAAGAAGCTATTGCCGCCCAAGGTATGACGAGAACTGGTAGAGTCTATAACCCTGAACATCTGGCCGAGTCAAGCAAGAAGGCTTCCAATCGGCCTCCCCTTATTGAGACAGGTCCGGACGACCTTTGGAGAAAGGTACCGGCCAATGAGTACTCAGTCATTAACCAATTGAACTACGCTTGACCTGATTCCTGTTTAAGAGGGGATACGTAGGAAGCCCTATGGGTTCGGTCACAAATCAATATTTTTCCCCGCAATTGGAAACTGGGGAAAAATTTTGAGGAGGACCCTCAAAATTCCGAAGCAAGTTCAGCCGATCGCCGCACGAGCAACAGTCAGAAGCATTCACCCATCAAACTGGGCAGAATTTTGAGGAGGACCCTCAAAATTCTGTAGCAGTAGAGGTTGCAATGTCTCGAACCGTGTTACCGTCGTCGGTTCATCCAAAATCATTTTAAATTTATACATTATGTTATACTTTTACAAAATCATGCATGTTTGTTCTTGAAACAAGCTTTGTTTAGCGACGTTACCCCAACGATACAGACAGTATCATCAGATCAAGCCGAACAAGTCAAGAAAAGTCAGCGGGGATACGAACTAACCTTCCCCTTACAAAACTCATGATCTTTCTTTGAATGCAGACACTAAGGTTGCAAAATCCCAAAAACGTATTGTCCGCCCAGGGGACAAACATTGTTAACAACACGATTCCCAAATTGTTGCACTTGCCGACGTTTGCACATGCCTTTAATGCTCCGCTATCACAATTATCTCAACAATCACAATGCCGCAATTTATCACCAGCTAAGGATTCCCACTGTCAATTTATTTTTTACATAAGGCTACTATTCTGCCTTCCAACTTGCATAAGGCTACTATTCTGCCTTTCATCTGCATAAGGCTATCATTCTGCCTTCCGAGGTTAAGCTCTACCTCCATCTTCATTTCATAAGGCTAGTGTTCTGCCTTCTGAGACTAAGTGGTGTCTCCCTTTGCATTCGCATCTTTGCATAAGGCTAGTATTATGCCTTCCAAGACTAAGCGTTGTCTCCCTCTGCATTCGCATCTTTGCATAAGGCTACCGTTCTGCCTTCTAAGGTTAAGCTCTACCTCCACCTGCACTTGCATAAGGCTACTATTCTGCCTTCCAACTTGCATAAGGCTGCTATTCTGCCTTCCATCTGCATAAGGATATCATTCAGCCTTCCGAGGTTAAGCAATACCTCCATCTGCATTGCATAAGGCTACCGTTCTGCCTTCCGAGGTTAAGCTCTACCTCCACCTGCACTTGAATAAGGCTACTATTCTGCCTTCCAACTTTCATAAGGCTACTATTCTGCCTTCCAACTTGCATAAGGCTGCTATTCTGCCTTCCATCTGCATAAGGCTATCATTCTGCCTTCCAAGGATAAGCTCTACCTCCATCTGCATTACATAAGGCTACCATTCTGCCTTCCACCTGCATAACGCTACCATTCTGCCTTCCAAGGTTATGCTCTACCTCCATCTGCATCTTTCCATAAGGCTACTTTTCTGCCTTCCGAGGCTAAGCTCTGCCTCCAATTTACTTTTCGAGACTAGCTGCTGTCTCAAGCACTATTTACTTCGCTTTCCTTTCGGGCTAAGCTCTGCCCTTTCAATACGCAAGACTAAGCTTTGTCTTATCAACATCATACTATTGCATCTTAATGGGCTGAAATATTGCCAACTTATCCAAAGGCGTCATCGTTCGGAGGCACCATCTTCATGGCCCGAGAACACCATGTCATGGCCTGAGGATCTCTTTCAACCATTTGTATATCATTATTCACAGGCGTCATGGTTCAGAGGCACCATCCTCATGGCCCGAGAACATCATTTCATGGCCTACAAATCCCGTATCAAGCAACCCATGGCCCAGGACATCATGGTGTAAAGACGTCATCCTTAACCGTCCAAAGTCAACATTCATAGTCCGATGGGAATTTGCATCATGTTTAAATTACGCACAATATATGCTTTTATCGTATTTGCAGGTAATCCGGCAATCAACGACCGTCCTAGCATGAGCGGTCCCGCTCCAGTTCTCCTAACCATCCCCATAAGCCATTTACTCATCCAACCCTATACGTTGCGTGTGTTCTTGTAAAACTTCATCAGTATACTTCGGCGATGATTCCTGAACTACATACGGCCTGATTCTTGTAAAACCAGGGATATGTAGGCAACTCAGAAACCAGGGTGCGACTTAAATCTCTTCAAACTGTTTCGCTCGGTCGAAATTGGCCATCATATCTTTACCCGACAACTCTTTCATCCTTCCAGGGTAAAGAGGGGCAGCTGTTGATACCCAATTTTTCCTCAAATTATTTTTTTGAACTTTGCATATATACCTTCAAAATCACTTTTATAATAATTGGTATTTTCCCATAATGTTTTGTATTTTTATTAATTTCCTTTCTAATTTATTCAGTACTTTATACTCAAAAATTATTCATGAATTACATTATAAATAATTTCAAAATATTTCTAGCTCAATATATCATTTTTAATCCCACTAGGATCCAATTATATCACAAATTAACCAATTTGGCATTATTTGGCTATAATTACAATAATTTTATAATTATAGCCTAACTGTACATTTTATACCATTTTAATTCAATACTTAGTCATCTTATATTTTAAATATTAGTTAATTACCTTAATTTCATCTATTTAGCATTAATTTCATTTTTATGTAATTATTAGCTATTTTATTAATTATTTACCTAATATTATTGGGTATTTAACGAGTAGCCAATTCCTATTTGAAATCTAGCCTAATTGCATCACACCCCCAACCCAATTAAAACAGCCCAAACCCAGGCCCAATCCACATAAATCCTACCCGACCCAATCTCTTGTCCAATCTCGATCGTTGATCGATTTTAATCAACGGTCCAGATCCCCCATTTCCTAATTTAATCCTAATGACCTACCCCCGAACCCTCATTCCCTCCTCTCATTATCTCTGGTCTCTCCGCCGTTATACTCTCCTCTCATCTCTCTCAGGCTCTCTCTTCTAAAACCTAAGCTACTTGCCGACCGTTGACTTGCCGGTAAATATGGTGGTCTCACCACCATCCCCAGCCCCATGGCTCCCCCCTATGACGAGTTAATTCTGCCTTGAGGTCCTCAAAGGAACCAGAGGCGATTCACCTCACCCCCATGGATGTTCATGACATTCTCATTCCACCCTTGGCCTGTCCGAATAAGATCTTCCTATCTCCGGCCAATACCTAGGGTTTCTAAGCCGATTCCCTCTCTCTCTGGATTATCACTGAAACCTTAACTATTAGCTCTTGATTTTTCTTAGATCTGTAACAGATCTGGGCATATTATGAGTTATTTTGGTTGTTTCCTTAAAAGATTTTCCGATTCTTTCAAAATGACTCCTCATCTTCAAATTTTGGGGTTCTTAATCCCTTTTTCAAAAAATAGTTTGCCTTCTGATTATTAGTATTAATCTATGATTTTCATCATGTTTAATTGTTTATCTAAGTTCTTATCTTTTTATCTGAGTTATTATGTTAAAGCTCTAAGTTCTTTGGTTTTAATCTGTGATTCTGAGTTCGTCTTTGATTATATGTTCGATTAACATGCATATGTGTTTGTTTATCATGAACATTCTGTGCTCTGTGGTATTACCCTATTTCTATTAGGGTTTCCGCTCTTTGTGTTTATTCTGTTAACTCCTTCAAATCATTTACTATGTGCTCTATGTGAATCCATGCTCTATGTGATTTTACCATATGTTTGTCTGTTAGGGTTTCTCTTGTTTGTCTATTATGAGTTTTATTATGTTTGTTCTCATAAATTTGTGCTAATTTCTCCTAAGTCAGTACTATTTCCTATTAGTGAGTCCTTGAATCCTTGTGATTGATCCTTCACTGATCTCGCATGAAATTTTCTACTGATATTAACCTTGTGAAATATTTTCTGACCTTATTCTATGGCCAATTATGTTGTTAACTGATTTTAAGCATTTTTCTTAATTAAAGTATGTTGAACCTGGTCTCTATTACATGTTCTAAGCTTATTTGATTATACTTTGCCATATATAATTTCTTTCCTTATTTAGTGGTTGCTTATTACCGTTTGAATTTAACTTCTTAATTAAAGGAAGTCCTTGTACTGATTTGATTCTGATTAGTGCATAGTTCCATAATCACTGCTGAACCTTGATTTTTACCTTATTTGCCACCTGTTTCAAATCTATAAGTACCTTAATCTTTCATTGAGAAGAAAAACAAACAAATTGGTTCAGAAAAACCTCTCTCTTGCATAATAAAACTATCTTCTGCTCTCCCTTTTCTTGGGTTGCTTACGACTGCTCTAAGTCAGCCGGCTGCAAGCCAAGGTTGACTACTCTACTCACTTGCTCCTCATTTTGTGTTTACTGTCTTCTATACGGGTATGTCCTGATTTAAATTTAAGTCTCAAAGACAACATGTTTCTTCTGTTACTTCAATTCATCTTGTTTCTAGTTTGTTCTTACTTATGGTTTTGTATCTCAAATTGCAACTAATATGTCTATGCATTATCAGTCAAGTTATGTGCCCCCTCTCCCTTAGAATCAACATGTTTTATTACCCCTGACTTCAATTATGTTTCTCCAATTATTAACCTGAATCTTCTGTGGCAAACCACTTGTGCTTGGTTCTGTGTAAGCTTGAAATGCATGCTACCTTAATCCCTTATTTCCCTCAGGATTTCTCTGATTCTGAACCTACTTGTGACTCTGCCTACTGTATGCATACCCTTATATGCTCTATACATGTCCCCAATTCCTATTACCCTATTTGTGGTTGCTGAACTTGTTTAGTCCCTGACTCTTGGTGTGATGTTGAACCTGTTTCTGATTCTGAGGATGGTATGTCGCTTGTTACTAATAACTTCCCTGTTTTATCAAAACTATTTTCAAACAAGTCTCTTTTCAAACTATTTTCCTACTTAAACCTTTTCAAACTATATCAAGCACTTTCACTATATTCTTAGACCCCTTAGGTTATGCCCCTCCTGTGTGAGCATTGCCTTGGGACCCTTGAACTCCCTCTAAAATTTGACATACAAGAGCTGGTCGTTCCACACTGCACTTACTCTACCTAGGCTATGAAATCTGGGTGTGAGCACTGCCCGGGATCCTTTGAGGTCCTTAAGGAATTCTGACACACCCGGATTATGAGAAAGGTTGTGAAACAAGACTCGACATTGAGGATCTGTAAACTTGGCCTATTATGAAGGCTCCCTATAGTATAGATTCTTCTTTTCTTATTCCAATTATGTAATTTATGTCAATGGTTAGTAATAATTATTGTAAAAACTCTTTGGAGGTGGATAGTGAAAAGGGATGGGTGTTACGCATGCTATAGTTATTAAAGGTAGAAAACATGTCCTTAGGTTTATATTCTTGATTGCGCAATAGAAACCATGTTTAGGATCCATGCATGCATTAGAAACCATGCCTCTTAGGTCCTATGTCTACTGTTTTTTTAGCACATGCATTCTTATATCGCTTATAAATTTCTGTGTTAAAACATGCTAATAATCAATACTTTGTCATTATGTCATACGTTGCCATGTACACTTAGAAATCACACTTTAGGATAAAAACAACGCTAATAAACTGGTCGCCCCATCTCTTCTGCATATTCCGAAATCATGTTCAAGTATTGCAACACTTATGCATTTAGAAAATCCTGCTTAGGTCTTACATATATGTCACTTTGCATTCTCTCTTTTGTGCATTAGATATCCCCCCTTAGGATAAATGTGTTAACAAAACTGCAATCATGTCTTACGATGCCTACGCACTTAGAGATCATGTTTTAGGTATACAACATTAAAAACTATCATCTATGTTGTTCCTAATGCTATGATGTGCCCTTAGAAATCCTATTTAAGTCATTATGCATCATGTTATAGGATTGTGTTCAATTAACTACACTTAGCCTAAAACAGATATGTAAAAACAATCACCCCGTTCTAATAAACTGGCAATCAGTCTTTGAATATTTGTAACATTTAGAATTGCATGTTATTAGGTATAAAAATCTAGAATTATTAATAAGGTTGAGTAATTGTTGCATGTCATCCTATACCTAGGCAAGCCTTAAGCGATCAACTTTAAAATATAACCATAACTGTCTTTGTGATTATGTTTAACTATCAGCATGTTAAAATCAGTAGACAAGCCTGATTAGGACTTCCTCTCTGAGTTATGTAATGAATCTGCCTCTGCTATGTCACGACCCAAATTTTCCCTCCGTTGGGTATCGTGATGGAACCTAGTCCTAGAGACTAGGTAAGACTAACAGTTAATGATAACAACAATAAGTAAAAGAAACTAATAATCTCGATATAGAAACCTTGACAGAATTTACATTTTCCCCAAAACCCGGTAAATACAAATCATAAGCTCTACGAATATTCTACAACTTCTAAATACAACTAATCGGAAATAAATACAACAGTGTATGGGTGCTACTTATAAGAAGGTGACTCTGAAGCCTGCGAACGCAACAGTAGGTTACCTTGAGTCACCCTCTCAATGGTCCATGCAGCTACTAACAACCAATGTCTGGATCTGTGCAACAAAAATGCACAGAAGAGTAGTATGAGAACACCACAGCGGTGCCCAGTAAGTATCAAGACTAACCTCGGTGGAGTAGTGACGAGGACTAGTCAAGTCACCACTAGTCTACAAAAATAAGTGACATGAATATAGAAGTAACCGAACACTACATCTATCTAAGAACTCACGGGATAATTTATAACAATGACAATATAATGTGGAAGGAAATTAATGAAAAATAACCACAAAACAGCACAAAATACACGGAAAGATGGACAGCAAGCCAAACCAGAAGAAAACACAATGCACTAGAGAACCCCAAAACTCAACTCTACGTTCATTTAATCACATCGAGCCTTAGCCATTAAATTCCATAAACTGGTGGAAACCCTCAAACAACAGATCATATGAAAAGCTTTGCAAGAAAAATCATTTTAGTATAGAATGATTTCCTTTGAAAACATACTTTCTCCAAAATATATATAAGTATATGTATTAGAGAGAATTACGTAAAACATAGTTTTCTTTCAAAATACGAAGTTTACAAAGATGCTTTCCCAATAAAAGACTTCCAAGTATCATTTTATGCAAGACTGGTGCTTTTCAAATATACCTTCGATGTAAAAGCCTTCAGATATAACCATTTCGAAACTATTACTTTTCAATAATACTTTTCAGTAAAATCTCGTAATCATAATCTCCTCAAGGTAAATCTATCGGAACTCAGTCCGCACTCAAAACTGGTCTTGTCAAGAATAGTAGTAAGAGATCAGTATGAATATCCGGATTAAAACAACGGAATATTAACTCTTAAACAAATGCAGTAAATATCAAACAAGAACACGAAAAAATATAATGCAAAGACAAATGCACTGCATGTCCCCTCGTGCTAAAATAAATAATCACTCTGCACGGAATGTCCCCTCGTGCATAACCTCACAATCACTCGGCACTGAATGTTCCCTCGTGCATAACCTCACAATCGCTCGGCACGGAATGTCCCCTCGTGCATAACCTCACAATCGCTCGGCACGGAATGTCCCCTCGTGCATAAATAAATAAATAAATAAACACTCGGCACGAAAATTCCCCTCATTCATAAATAAATAAATAAATACTCGGCACGGAATGTCCCCTCGTGCATAAATAAATAAATAAACACTCGGCACGGAATGTCCCCTCGTGCATAACCTCACAATCACTCGGCATGGAATGTCTCCTCGTGCATAAATAAATAAAAACTCGGCACGGAATGCCCCCTCGTGCATAACCTCACAATCACTCGGCACGGAATGTCCCGTCATGCATAACCTCACCATCACTCAGCACAGAATGTCCCCTCATGCATAAATAAATAAATAAATAAACAACAAATTGACGAAGCAAATCAACAATAGGAACCATAAATCGCAACGTCCCAGCAAGGGAATCCAACAATGCAAACAATATCATAACAGCACAAACAATAATAGAAACACAACGTCCGGCAAGGGAGTCAACAATGAAAATAACACCATCCCGGCAAAGGAAAACAGCTATAACCAATCTCGCTTAAGCAATTTAACTTTGCGGAAAAACTCAACTTAAACGAAGGTTCAGATATAGGCAACATCAAGGAAACATCCACAATATAAATGTTTATCAACGGACCCAAGTAGCACATAAAGGAGGAATCATAGGAATTACAATGTAAGACTCACGAGCATGCTTGACACCAACAAACGGATGTTCTAACTACGGCTAAGCAACTATAAAACTAGATAACACTAATATAGTCCATTTGACAGTTTTAGGAAGCAGATATAGCATAAAGATAAGAGCAATAAAATATTCAGTTAAGTCAATTAGGATCAAATAATCAACGAAGGAATCCAAGAGTAAGTAATCCTAACTTAAGCAGGAAATAATGAAATTAACAACCAAGGATGCAAATGTAACAATTACAACTCGTACACAGGTAGCATAAGAACCTAAGAATCCTAAAAGGCCAATCTAATAGCAAATAAGTCTGAGTACGCACTCGTCACCCCGTATACATGGACTACAATCAACAAGGAAGACTCAATCCTAAGGGGTAGTTCCCCCACACATGGTTAGGCAAGATACTTACCTCAAGGACGACAACCGGATACTCAAAAGTAGACTTCTCGGGCGGAAAGGCCTCTGAATGGCTAACAATCAACTAAAACAACTTCAAAATACACATAAAACGTATAAGGGAAAATTCCGAATAATAAAGTTTCAATATTTACAAAATATAAAAATCAACCCAAAAGTCGACCCCCGAGCCCGCACCTCGGAACCCGACAAATTCTGCAAATTCCGATTACCCATTCCGATACGAGTTCACCCATAATAAATTTATCCAATTCCGATAACATTTGGTCTTTCAAATCATGAAATTTCCTCTTAGAAGTTTTTTTTCAAAACCCACAATTCCCTCAACCCAAAACACAAATTAAATAAGAAAAACAATAACTAATTCATTAAATATAGTTAATTATAGTGGTAGAACACTTACCCATTCGATTTGTGTGAAAAACCCTCGAAGAATCACCCAAAACCGAGTTTTAGAAGTCAAAATATGTCAAAAATGGTGAAACCCCGATTTTTGGTAACTTATATTCTGCCCAAGCGTGTAATGAATCGCGATCGCGGAACAGCTATTGCGATCGCGAAGAGGAAAAGTTGCTGCTAGCAAAAGATACTATGTGATCGCGAATGAGTTGATGTGATCGCATAGAAGAGGTCTATGGTCACTGTCCAGGTGCACCGCGAACGCGACAAGGGGTATGCGAACGCGGAGAAAGGAGGGCAAGGACACACTGCGAACGCAGGGCTGCTATGCGATCGCGAAGAAGAAACAATGTCTATTGGCCAACCCTATATTATATTGTGCGAACGCGAAGGGAAAGATGCGATCGCGGAGTGTATGGTCTGTGGAGGTATGCGATCGCGGACGTCCATTTGCGATCGCACTGAAGGAAAATCTGGGCTGCTCAAAAAGACTCTATGCGATCGCGGCTTCTCCTATGCGATCGCATAGAAGGAAACCAGAAGGCATTTTCAGCTGTTCAAAAATAAGGTAAATGGACCCAACACCCATCCGAAACACGCCCGAGGCCCCCGGGACCCCGTCCCACCACACACACAAGTCACATAACCTAACACAGACTCGCTCAAGGTTTCAAAACACATAAAATAACACTAAAACGACGAATCAAACCAAAATCCAAACTTATGAATTTTCAAAACTTCTAGTATCAAGACTCGCGTCGAAACCTATCAATTCAACCCGAAATGACATGAAATTTTGCAGACAAGTCCGAAATGACACAACAAACCTACATCAACTCTCAAATTTCCATTCCGAGCCCGATATAGAAATTTCACCTATAGGCCGGAAACGCCAAAATTCTAACTTTCGCCAAATTACCTCAAATCACTCTACGGATCTCCAAATCCAATTCCGGACACGCGCCTAAGTCCAAACTCTTCATACGAAGCTGTTGACATTAACCAAAACTCATTCCGAGGCCATTTACGCAAAAGTCAAACCTCTGGTCAACTTTCATCACTTAAGCTTCCAAAACTGAAATTTTTCTTCCAATTCGATTCCGGATTATCCGGTAACTGAATGTAACCCCGCACACAGGTCGATATACACAAGGTAAAGCTGTCCAATACCTTATGCCACCGAACCGAGCTTAAATTCCCGAAACGACCGGCCGGGTCATTACATTCTCCCCCTCTTAAACAAACGTCCGTCCTCGAACGTAACAAGTTTCACCTTGAACTCATCCAATCACTGATCGTACACTTCTTAGACATACTCGTGGGTTCCACGCCACCCCAACTCACCTAAGCCTGATGAAACAATCAACTGCAATATAACCTTCACATCACCACCGGTAAGCCTCATACATCACTTACTCACCTTCTACTCATTTCTCAAAAGACCCGATTCTAAATCCATATCCGGCATTAGCCTCAACCAGCTGCATCAACCCAGGTCTACACCCATAAGGCACGACCACACAATATAGCTCATCACAAATAGGCTCAAATAGCACTTTTGATCACAATAACTGCCCGAAATCAACTAAGCATTGGCAATTGGCCCCACATATGGAAGAACTCTATTTCCAAACCCCGTAATACTGATAATGATGCAATGAACACGAAGACTTCATTATTACACACCCCAATCACCAAGACACAACTAACACCACCGGGCACACATCTCGCAACTAAACTAAGGAAACGCATAACGAAATGATTGAATATGAAAATAGAAGCATATAAAGGATTTATCAAACAAAACCAAAGGCACAACTCTCTATCAATACTGACTTACCAAAAGCAATATAACAAGGAAAAGCAAAGCATATGAACATATCACAAGGATACCATCCTGATAAAATTTCCACCGCGGTACTCAGCCCGGTCTAAAAATATCGAATCACAAATATCACGAGGGCCTCACCCTCAATTAGGAATCACATACCGAAAATATATCATACCAATAGAAATTTCTCCATTAACTCATCTCGGCTGATAAAAGTCATAATACTAACTGAACTCACATCTCGATGGAATATCAAATCACAGCTCGTAAACAAAATACTTAGGAAAAATCATATAAAGCTCACCATAATGAACAACAAGGACTCACCTCTAGTTTCACCACTAGCAAGGATGAATGAGACAATGATAGACACGGGCTACAACTAATAGAATCTCCCAACAGGAGCAAACACAAAAACAGAGTGCAAAACATGAACTCACTCATAAATGAAACAACGAATAAGGGAAACTCGTCCTGACCAACATAACTATAGTAAAATACAATGGTACCCCACTTTAGCACATCACAACATACCTAGGTGATAATCTCTTACCCAACGGTCTCCAGCCTATAATATGAAATACATCAACGGGTCGGGCCTCCCCCTCTTGGGCGCCCTATACTCATCTGAATACCCTGCTATAGCGCACTTACCTGAACCCTGGAACAATCCCTCACCCTGTGATTAACATCTCCACACTGAAAATAATATCTCGGCCGACGTGGCTGTGGAAAACACACAATACGGATCCTCTGAGACCCATGAGTACCTGAAAAGCCCTCATGCGAAGCTGGTAATGCAAACTGAACTGGTTGACCCAAAATTCTCTACCATGACGCACCTTGGTGCCATAATAAGGACCAGTAGATTACTCCGGTCTAAGAGGCCTCCTCTCCTCCCTGAACTCTCTCTCCTGACCTCGTCTGTCCTCTCGCTCCCGGTCCCATATGCTCCCTAACCGGCGAGCGATCCCTACTGCCTGCTAAAATGAGGCATCCTACTCTAATTCTCGAGTCCTGCTGAATCGCATATCCTGTCTGAATTCCTCAATGACTCTACGGACTCGTCTCCTAACAGAAGCAACCAAACGAGGTGCATATCTGGCCAACTCACTAAATCTGACATAGTGCTACAACACTGACATGGTGCCCTGACGAAACTGCCCAAACTCTGCGCGTCGAACATTCCGAAGGAACTGAGGTGCAACCTCCCTGAAAACATCTCCGAAAACTAAATTCATGCTAGTGAATCTAACTTGGCCAGGTTACCCCAACTCATATGCCGCCACCATTGATCAACCCACTACTCTGAACCTGAGACGTGACAAAAATAATCCCGCTCGTCTCCACAACACCCGAAGTGCGAAGAATATAGTGACCCTTCCCCAGGAAACCCGAGGCACCATCTGCCGCCAATCCACTGAAAGATAGGAGGGTGGTACTTCCTGTACCTCTCAAGTCCAAGGTATTATTCCTCCGATGCTACTGCCCTAACCACTGGCTGAACTGAAACCACATGTCGTGCTGCCATGACAACTTGAACCTGACCAATATGATCTCACTGCTCTGGAGTGTGGACGGTGGGAGTCTGAACTCCTCCCCTGATCTGTGAAGCAACTGGTGCACTAAAATCAACCCAGCCTGAGTCAATGTACCAATTATACTAAAAAACTATGCCCAGGCCTACTAAAGTCCGGGGCAGCAACAGGCACCTCCAGTACCTGTTTCCCTCAACTAGAACTGCTAGTGGCTCCTCCATAACTACTCTGACAGGCATCTTAACTGTGGCACGTGCTCCTCGTCGGCCTCTTTCTCTAACCCTTGCAACGCTTGCTTGGGGTAACATCATCAGGTACCGTAGTTCGTGTCCTCACCATCAGTGAGAGAATGGGACAATAATTTCAAACTTCAAGATCAATGAACTCGCACGATAGGAATGAAGGAAGTGAAATTGTCCTAATAGTTTTGTATCCTCTCAAAGATAAGTACAGACGTCTCCGTACCGATCCGCAAGACTCTACTAAACCCGCTTATGACTCGTAGCACCTATGAACCTAGAGCTCTGATACCAACTTGTCACGACCCAAATTTCCCTTCGTTGGGTATCGTGATGGCACCTAGTCCTAGAGACTATGTAAGCCTAACAGTTAATGATAACAACAATAAGTAAAAGAAACTAATAGTCTCGATATAGAAACCTTGACAAAATTTACATTTTCCCCTAAACCCGGTAAATACAAGTCATAAGATCTACGAATATTCTACAACTTCTAAATACAACTGTCCGGAAATAAATACAACAGTGTATGAGTGCTACTTATAAGAAGGTGACTCTGAAGCCTGCGAACGCAGCAGCAGGTTACCTTGAGTCTCCACGTCAATGGTCCATGCAGCTACTAACAATCAATGTCTGGATCTGTGCAATAAAAATGCACAGAAGAGTAGTATGAGCACACCACAGCGGTGCCCAGTAAGTATCAAGACTAACCTCGGTGGAGTAGTGACGAGGACTAGTCAAGACACCACTGGCCTACAAAAATAACGACATGAATATAGAAGTAACCCAACACTGCATCTATCTAAGAACTCACGGGATAATTTATAACAATGACAATATAATGCGGAAGAAAATTACAGAAAAATAACCACGAAACAGCACAAAATACACGGAAATATGGACAGCAAAGACAAGCCAAACCAAAAGAAAACACAATGCACTAGAGAACCCCACAACTCAACTCTACGTTTATTTAATCACATCGAGCCTTAGCCATTAAATTCCATAAACTGGTGGAAACCCTTAAACAACAGATCATATGAAAAGATTTGCAAGAAAAATCATTTTAATATAGAAAGATTTCCTTTGAAAACATACTTTCTCCAAAATATATATAAGTATATGTACTAGAGAGAATTACGTAAAACATAGTTTTCTTTCAAAATACAAAGTTTCCAAACATGCTTTCCCAATAAAAGACTTTCAAGTATCATTTTATGCAAGACTGGTGCTTTTCAAATATACCTTCGATGTAAAAGCCTTCAGATATAACCATTTCGAAACTATTACTTTTCAATAATACTTTTCAGTAAAATCTCGTAATCTCCTCAAGGTAAATCTATCGGAACTCAGTCCGCACTAAAAACTGATCTTTTCAATAATAGTAGTAAGAGATCAGTATGAATATCCGAATTAAAATAACAGAATATTAACTCTTAAACAAATACAGTAAATATCAAACAAGGACACGGAAAAATATAATGCAAAGACAAATGCACTGCATGCCCCCTCGTGCTAAAATAAATAATCACTCGGCACGGAATGTCCCCACGTGCATAACCTCACAATCACTCGGCACGGAATGTCCCCCCGTGCATAACCTCACAATCGCTTGGCACGGAATGTCCCCTCGTGCATAAATAAATAAATAAACACTCGGCACGGAATGTCCCCTCGTGCATAACCTCACAATCACTCGGCACGGAATGTCCCCTCGTGCATAAATAAATAAATAAATAAACACTCGGTACGGAATCCCCTCGTGCATAACCTCACAATCGCTCGGCACGGAATGTCTCCTCGTGCATAACCTCACCATAACTCAGCACGGAATGTCCCCTCATGCATAAATAATTAAATAAACAAATAATTGACGAAGCAAATCAACAATAGGAACAATAAAGCACAACGTTCCAGCAAGTGAATCCAACAATGCAAACAATATCATAACAGCACAAATAATAATAGAAACACACCGTCCTGGCAAGGGAGTCAACAATGAAAACAACACCATCCCGGCAAGGGAAAACAACTATAACCAATCTCGCTTAAGCAATTTAACTTTACGGAATAAACTCAACTTAAACGAAGGTCCAGATATAGTAAACATCGACAACATAAATGTTTATCAACTGACCCAAGTAGCACATAAAGAAGGAATCATAGGAATTACAATGTAAGACTCACGGGCATGCATGACACCAACGAACGGATGTTCTAACTATGGCTAAGCAACTATAAAACTAGATAACACTAATATAGTCCATTTGACAGTTTTAGGAAGCAGATATAGCATAAAGATAAGAGCAGTAAAATATTCAGTTAAGTCAATTAGGATCAAATAATCAACGAAGGAATCCAAGAGTAAGTAATCCTAACTTAAGCAGGAAATAATGAAATTACCAACCAAGGATGCAAATGTAACAATTACAACTCATACACAGGTAGCATAAGAACCTACGAATCCTAAAAGGCCTATCTAATAGCAAATAAGTCCGAGTACGCACTCGTCACCTTGTATTTACGGACTACAATCAACAAGGAAAACTCAATCCTAAGGGGTAGTTCCCCCACACAAGGTTAGGCAAGATACTTACCTCAAGGACGACAACCGGATACTCAAAAGTAGACTTCTCTGGCGGAAAGGCCTCCGAACAGCTCACAATCAACTACAACAACTTCAAAATACACATAAAACGTATAAGGGATCATTCTGAATAATAAAGTTTCAATCTTTACAAAATTATAAAAATCAACCCAAAAGTCGACCCCCGGGCCCGCATCTCGGAACCTGACAAATTCTACAAATTCCGATTACCCATTCCGATACGAGTCACCCATACTAAATTTATCCAATTTCGATAACATTTGGTCTTTCAAATCATGAAATTTCTTCTTAGAAGTTTTGTTTCAAAACCCACAATTCCCTCAACCCAAAACACAAATTAAATGATAAAAACAAGAATTAATTCATGAAATATAGTTAATTATAGTGGTAGAACACTTACCCATTCGATTTGTGTGAAAAACCCTCGATGAATCGCCCAAAACCGAGTTCTAGAAGTCAAAATATGTCAAAAATGGTGAAACCCCGATTTTTGGTAACTTATATTCTGCTTAGGCATGTAATGAATCACGATCGCGGAACAACTATTGCGATCGCGAAGAGGAAAAGTTGCTACTGGCAAAAGATACTATGCGATCGCGAATGAGTTGATGTGATCGCATAGAAGAGGTCTATGGTCACTGTCCAGGTGCACCGCGAACGCAACAAGGGGTATGCGAACGCGGAGAAAGGAGGTCAAGGACACACTACAAACGCAGGGCTGCTATGCGATCGCGAAGAAGAAACAATGTCTATTGCCCAACCCAATATTATATTGTGTGAACGCTAAGGGAAAGATACGATCGCAGACGTGCATTTGCGATCGCACTGAAGGAAAATCTGGGATGCTCAAAGAGACTATATGCGATCGCGGCTACTCCTATGCGATCGTATAGAAGGAAATCAGAAGGCAATTTCAGCTGTTCAAAAATAAGGAAAATGGACCCGACACCCATCCGAAACACGCTAGAGGCCCCCGGGACCCCGTCTCACCACACACACAAGTCACATAACCTAACACGGACTCGCTTAAGGTTTCAAAACACATAAAATAACACTAAAACGACGGATTAAACCAAAATCCAAACTTATGAATTTTCAAAACTTCTAGTATCAAGACTCGCGTCGAAACCTATCAATTCAACCCGGAATGATGTGAATTTTGCAGACAAGTCCCAAATGACACAACGGACCTATAGCTACTCTCGGAATTCCATTCCGAGCCTGATATCGAAATTTCACCTATCGACCGGAAACATCGAAATTCTAACTTCCGCCAAATTACCTCAAATCACTCTACGAATCTCCAAATCCAATTCCGGACACGCGCCTAAGTCCAAAATCTTCATACAAAGCTATTGACATTAACCAAAACTCATTCCAAGGCTGTTTACGCAAAAGTCAAACTTCCGGTCAACTTTCATCACTTAAGCTTCCAAAACTAAAAATTTTCTTCCAATTCGACTCCGGATTATCCGGTAACTGAATCTAACCACGCACACAGGTCAATATACACAAGGTGAATCTGTCCAAGTCCTAACGCCACCGAACAGAGCTTAAATTCTCGAAATGACCGGTCGAGTCGTTACATGCTATTATCACTTAGACATCATGCCTAGGATCTGAATCCGGACCTTAATTGTGTATGAGACATGTTGTTTATGTGTACTGTGTGTGGAGGAATACTTGAGCCTTTATATGTTTTCCATGCTCTTCCCCTATCTGCAGTCCTACTTGTTTATTATATATCGCCTTAGCATTTTCACCTTTAAAAACTTGAGGGTCTGCCTAGCACCTCCCTTATAGGATAGAAGTCCCAAAATCCTCTGGGACTGATAGGAAAGGGACGAGTAACAGCATGCAATAGAGTTCGTGACCAACACGCGCTTTAGTTACCTTCACGGGGTGGGAAAGGGTAGAATATGGACATGATGACCGGTGCGCTAATGCCAGGTGTAGCCCCTCTTTGAGGAGTGTCATATCGGGTATTGCATTGATGTGATCCATATTATAAACAAACCTAGGACATCCCTTTACTCTTCATAAAATGTGCTTAGATTGTAATTCTCCTAAAAAGCTAGTTTCTCATTAATTGTTCTTCAAACATTTGTACTTAGACTTAAATCCCCTATTATGTGAGCCCTATTTGTCTTATTTGCTAAACGGTAAAAATTCACAAAAAGCTATTTGGCCGGGAACCACACTTGTGGATCCTGAGGGGTGCCTAACACCTTCCCCTTAGAATAATTTCAAGCCCTTACCCTGTCTCTGGTTATCAACGTAGTTATAAATGAACCCCTTAGGTGCCCTAACGCACCTTAAAATTGTTAGGTGGCGACTCTTCAAAACGCAAGACCCATTTCCCAAAAGGAATGAGTTGTCTCAATCAAATGTCATAAACCCGGACTCCGCGAGAAAAAAAGAGGGTGCGACAGACAAACACCACGAGTAACTTCCCTACAACTTCAACAACACATTGTCCCTGATCAGAGGTCAATGCTGACTTTCCTTTAGTTGATGTTCCCATTCTAGACAGAATGTGGGCACTTCTACATATCCTTATTTTATACGATAAGAATAGATCGTGTATCAATATACAAATTTACATCATGTTATCAACTCTCCACAAACTCCAGATACCTAGAGCCTAGAGTCAAAAGTTAAAAATAAAATTTGCAAGCACCTGATTTTTTGTTTTGGGGTTGAAATCCACCATTTTGTTGGGGGTTTTCATGTGCTCGATTTTCTGATAATGCAACTCAATCATACAAATGGACTAGGGAAGAAATAAGCTGAACTTGCTTGCAATATCCAAGGAAACACCACTCCTGTTTAAAAGTTGATCCTGACTGGTCTCAAGCATTGCAAAGGCAGATATTGCTAGTTCTACATTCTTTTTCCTCTCAAATCGATTGATGGATAGGAAATTCAACCTAAAACAAAGGGCACAATTAAAGTCGTAGTAGTATCTTACAGATGAGTTATGTCTTTAACCTCTATGTTTGACTTTTTTTCTTTCATTATTTGAATTTTTTTCTTGAATTGTTTTTTTTTTAATTATTATTTTGGAGGGGGTAGGTAGTGGTCATACAAGTTAAAAGAAAACATATCAGTTTTATTGGCAAAAAACCTAGAACTATGATGCTCACGAAATGGAAAGGCTTTTGTTACTTAGTAGCATTAGGCTTCTGAAACTTATCCATATTGACTGTTGGGTACAACACAACTGGTTTATGTATCTAGATTTTTCTTGGTCTTCGCAAAAGTAGATACTGTAAACATGTTGTTAATCAGGATTATGTTTGTCATACCTACAGTGTGACCACTGAATCAAAGAAGAAGTATATATTGGAACACAGAACTAAAAAATAAAGAAGTTTGAAACAATAGAAGAGAGAAGAGTTAAGGATAGAAAGATAAACTAATCAATAAAGAAATATCGTTATTTATTCAATAAAGTCAATAGGTTTCCGATATATCCTCCTATGATTAGTTGCATGTTGTGTCAGCAAGAGATCTGGAAAATGACAGTAGAATGAAACCTGCTTGAGATAGAAACTCCATAAATAATTATGCTAATAGCTTAAAAAATAATTTTCATAAACATTCTATACCTTTGGGACTTCTTTTATTTCATTAGTGGAACAACAACAGAGACTTGATCTGCTAGAACTATATCAAATGACGCTCACAAGAATAACATGCAGAGAGAAACAAATATAAACATACTGCATGCACATGATAAGAGATGCCGGGGTAGGAAAGCACCATATACTATGACAGATAAGACACCTGCAAAGCACGTAGTGTATCGACGAAATCAGTCCATTAAAGGGAACAGTGGATATTCTTCTGACATACGACCATAACATAGAAAATAGATATGCCTACCAGACAGAGTCTCCTCTAAACATCGATTTTTATCATGGTGGACAGTAAAAATATGAACTTTGTGACCCAAAGAAGAAGCTCCACAGCGGCATCAACAATTAGCCTTTCAGCTCCACCTAAATATCACATATGCAGGAGTCAATGAGTAGAAAAACTGACGTCTTGATGCCATAAGTCTGCACAATGTACAGACTAGATTTCCTCAAACCCACGCCTCTGAAGAATATCACAGATACAACAAAAACTTAATAACTTAAGTATGCTTGTTATTATACAAGGGCACTAGAACGTACAGTTGATTTGTGTCTCTACTGATATCAGGGTCAAAATTCTTAAGAAAAAACCTATTTACATCAATACCAACTCATTCGCAGCAACCTTCCCCGTGTAAACATGCAACTTCAATTAGTCAACAAACTGTAAAGACCGATTTTTTATCAACGTTCTTTATTTTTTCACAGGAGCAATATCAAACACAGAACACACAAAATTTAAAACTGATGAGCAAGAGAATAAGCATTTAATTTCAACACTTTGAGATAAAGAAAAGTGAAGATTCCGTATTAGAAATTATACCATTTTATCTTAACCACCACTTTTTCCCTCCCCATCCAGCAGGCAAATATCAATAGGTTAACCATGATTTTTTTAAAAGAAAAGAGAGAGCAAGGATAAAACTATTTATTCTACTTTTTAAATATCTTATATGAGCATTGATTATGTACACCGATAAGCTAAATTTTGCTGAAATATGACATGCACCACCCTGCAAATTCAAATGGGTGGACACCACTAAATCCAATATTTTTGTTTGGTAAGAATCAATATTCTGGATGTGAATTTTTTTTTAAAAAAATACTCATCTTGAAATGCAGTATGAAGTTCTTTAATCAACAACCATGATAATTAAGGTAATTGATACATAAAAGTATTTTTGTTATTCACAATGGAAGTCACGGAAGCAAGCAAAACGCGTAAAGATAAACAACTTTCACAGAGTCCGCTCAATTATTTTAGTTAAACAATAGAATGATTCAAAACTAACCTCTAATACACTGATTATGCATTGAGAACCCACTAAGCATATAATAGACTCCTGAAAATATTTTAACAGTTGAAATAATAAAATTAAGGAAGCAAAACTTTGAACCTTATTCAAGAGGTTGGAAGAAGAATGAGAAGATAAATAATGAAAAACACAAAACTCAATGAGAGAAAGAACAAGAATATAATAGCATAGATGGTGCTAAGCAGTCGGGCATTGCAAACTAAAATTTAAAGGGGTTATACATCAAAATTTTAAATCATCGATTATTTAATTTTTACCTGTTTTACACCTCAAAAGAATTCAATATTTCAAAGGGGTTATACCTTAAAATTAGAAGAGGATCGACCTTTAACCGATTAAGATAAATAATAAAGGAAAAAATATATAAACCCTTTAAAAACAACAATTAAAGGGGTATACCACAATATTTCTACTCAGCCGTTCGCAATCTCCAAAAGTGCTCTATCCTGGTAAACGATTGCTGCTCTAAGGGTTCGTTCAGCAAGAAGTAGCAGGTAAGTTTATCCCAATTTATGAAATATAGAGTTGTATTTCAAGTCTGATCAGAGATAAGGAAATGCGAATTCCTAAAAGAGGATACGAAAGATAAGAAAAGGTTAGAGAGAAAGGTCTAATGCTAATAAAAGATGATTGTTGCTAGAACTCATTAGCCGTAGCAGATGATTAACTTAGTACAATAGTGAAAGAAACTTGCAGTACAGAGCTGTAGAGAATTCTAAATAAAAGAATGTGAGGAAGGAAACGGCTATTATCAAAGTAATAAAATACAAATTATAATTAGCTATGTAAAATTACCACTTTGTTCTTGGTCGACAATCAAGGCTTTTCTATATAATAGTAAATTTTCATAAATTTATAAACAAACAAGAGACAAAAAGGAGGAAGACTAGAGAAAACATAAATGAATGAAGAAAAAAAAGAAGGCCCAATGCAACATAACGTGGCTTCCCAATGCATCTACATGACATAACAAAAAGTTCAGACAGTGAGAAAAAATGAATCCACCGATACAGCTAAGCTTCATCAATCTACATAAGCATCTAGGTGTTTATCCACTGATGCATCTGGGCAGTTTTCCACAGATGCATCTGAACTTTCAATTGTATAAAGGCAGAATAGCCTAGCAGACACCTCCACTTATACGGCTTTGACATCATGGCTCCCTACTCCACATAGTTTCAGCTATACATTTAAACTTGTATAAAATATTAGTTTTAAACACCGCAGATACCGTGCGTTGTTCACTCGTGCTGATATAAAGGACACATCATATCCACCTCAGAAAAATTATTTCCACATCATCATTTATTTTTACATAATACATTTCTAATAAAAATACCAAAGCCATCTCTTTCTTATCCCAAAAAAAATCCAAACCTTCCTCCTCTCTCCACCATTCCATCTCTGCCTCTTCCACCTGCCATTGCCACTACCACACACCGCCAACCTTCTTCTTCCATCTGAAAACACTCAATCAAACCAACTTCATCTTTTCTTTTGTCCTAATTTTTCTCCATTACTACAATCCATTCAACCAACATTGGTATTCCTGCTGCCACCATCGCCTTCAAACACTCCAAAATCATCATTATCTCTCCTCTTCTTTTCACATTCATGTCACCCTTTCAAAACCCAGACAACGAACGCAAAGAAAATCTAACCTTAAATTTTCTTTCAGGACAAACACCCAAGAAGCAAAACCAAAAAATTGAAAAGGAAAGAGAAAAATATTTCACTCAGTATTTTTTACCTCAAAATCCTTGTTGACCCCTCCAGCTATAGTCGGCAAAATTTATAAGACTAACAAAATCAAGCTTCTTCATCATAAGCAATTGATGACGACCCAATTTTTGGTTGGGAACGCCGTTTTCAATCTTCATCGTCTCTTAATTCTGCATCGTCTTCTTCAGTTATTTTGAGAAAAACAAAAATTAAACAACTTTGTTCCTTGAATAGCTAAGCTCTATCACTTCGGTCTTGTCATGTGTCATACTAATAATTTTTTTCCATAGCTCCAGTTGATTGCTAAAATTAGAGGAGAAATAATATAATGGTGTTTTAATATTAGAAGGTGTGGAGTCGTGCCAATTCCAATGTCGTTTTTAGGGGTTTAGGGGTAAGAAGAAGCGGATGGGATAGAGGGGCGAGATAATGGCTTGCATAGTTTTTTTTTTTTTTTTTCTTTTCATTCTTCTCTTTTATTATTTGCTAATCAAATTTTGTATATTTACTCGCTTTTAGGAGCGTGCAATCACTTATTTTGTTTGACTAAACAAAATAAAGGTTACATAAGCTCAGTCACTGGTCAAAGGGGTTTAAAACTAATATTTTATATAAGTTCAAGTGCCTGGTTGAAACTATGTGGAGTAGTGTCAAAGTCAAATAAGTAAAGATGTCTGTCAGGCTACCTTCTATAAAAAGGGAGCAAGTTTTGAAGAGAAATCATCTAGAAGGGGAGCCAACTTTGATCTCTCTTCCTCTCTCCTTTCCTTACTCTTTCTTGCCTTTTATTTTTCCTTTCTTTCTTTTTTATTTTTAGTTTTTATCTTTTTTTTGTATTTATTTTTTTTATATTCCTTAATGGAGTAATTTAATTTCTTTTTATTGAGATAGTTGAAGAAGTTTGGTACGTTCCTATAACATTATCTTTATTTTAATTCTTCTTTATCTCCATATTTACTTTGTGACTGGATTTTTGATTTTTATTTATATTATTGTTACTCCCTGTTGTCTTGTATTATCCGCTGGCAGTGTCACTTTTCCTTTTGGTCCTTCTATCTTCTCCATCCTTTTCCAAAATGCTTTGTAATATATGTATATCACCATTTTTGAGCTAGAACGAATACCTTTTGTTTTGATAGAACATTAACTTTAATTCAAGGCAATAATTACTGGGTAGGCTTTCAAATTCCTCCCATTTGTAATCCCAAATAACCTGAGCTATGAACTTCTCCTACTTCCATTCTCTTCTTTTGAAAAATGGATTCCTTTTTCAAGGATCGGTTGGCTATTTGAGTCCTTTTGAAATAATTTTCTATAAAAGATCCTTCATTTGTTTGATTTTTCTTAGGAGGCATTTTGATGGTGCTTTTTAACAACTAGCAAATGAGAAGAGAAAGACAGTTGAAGATGAAGTTTTCCATTAGCATAGACCGGTGAAAAGGGATTTCTTGCCATTAAATTTTATAATTTGACAGTGCGGATGCTTTAAGCCTTTCCCTAGATACATTTGTGATTTAAAACCTATTTTTTTAGTTGGTCGTGCATTGGGTCTAATGCAATGTTATTAGAAGTACGCGTTTTTCGCTTAAAGCGCAGTAGCAAGGCAATGCGATAGGTCTACGCTTTTCTGCCCTAACGCGCGACATTGGTAAATAAGCGCACGCTTCACCCTCAAAAGCGAGAAGCGAGGCGGAAAAAAAAGGAGAGAAAAGCTCGCTTAAGCAAGGTCCAGCGGCTGCCTAGGTTTTTTTTTAAAAAACAAATTGCAAACACAGTTACGCACACTTCTTCCAAACATATGCTTCTCTGCTGCAAGCGACAACTGCAACCTTCAACTTTAAAAGAAAACTTGGAATTTTTCAAAAATGTTCTCTCTACTTTTTCTTTATATGTGCACCAACTCCCTCCTTCTCTCTGACTCTCTTTCCAGCAAGGCCTTATGGTGTCTTAGCCAAATTTTAATATGGAAGAAAGGATCTTTTTCACTTCTCAAGATAAATCTTTCGAAATCTCTGATATTAGTGAGGGAAATTACAAGTGGTTTCTTTTTAGGCTGAATACATACAGAGACACTTAAAGTTGGCATGATTTTTCATTTAGACACCTGAACTTAAGGGAGTTCCTATTGAGCACTTATACTACCCGAAACTCATTCCAATTGAGCATTTTTTTTGACAATCAGCCAAACTTACAAAGTTTGAGTAATGGACTCGCTGCTGACGTGGCGAATGACGAATTAAAAAATGACATATTATTTTGAGTAAAAAAAAAGGAAAAACTATTTTAAATCTATTTAATAAACAAAATAAATCAGTGGTCTTGGTGTTCTTCACTATTTTCGTGTGTGTTCTTGTTCCAACCACGATTTTAATCCAAATTTTTAAGAGAAACTTCTCCAAATTTGTTATAACTTCAGCTAACGATTCCCCACGACGACCCGAATACAACCCAATATTAATTTCCCAAACTTTTTTCAAATCAAGTAACCCATTTTAACCCTTCAAGCTTTTTAAAGACCCATTAATGGTGGCTTTCATTTAGTCTCAGTTCTCTGCTTCTTCTTTTGCAAACTATGTAAGCAAAATCAGTGTAACAAGATTTCAATTTGTAAACTATGTAAGCATGAGCCGCCGGTTGCTTTTTCAATTTCGAAATCAGTGAAAAATCAGTGCAACAAGATTTTAATTTTTTATTTTGATATCAAATAGCGAGTCTCTATAAGTAATAGCTCGCTATTCTCTAATTTGAACAGTTAACTGCCTTTCAATGTTGATATACACTACTTTGGGAAAAAATATGAATCTTAAGAGCTTGAAAATTAACAATGGTTATAAGTATTATATTTCTAATAATACAGTCTATTTTGTAATAGTTGTATGTTCTTTGAGTTAAAAAGGTTTCTTAATGTACCAAATATGTTTTTTTTTACTATGTATGTGGTTTGGGTGCAAACATAATTTGAAAATAATAGGTGAAGTTTGAATTATATGTGGCTTGAAAAATACTGATTTTCGGCTCAAAAATTCCTCTTGTAGAGATTCATAGAGCTTAACAGTCTGTTAAGCGCCGGATTCCGGCAGCGAAGATCCCGGCAGATCTGTTTTGTTTTTTAGGGAAAAGAAGAAGGAAATAAAAAAGAAAAAAATAATAATAAAATCTGTTTTTTGGGTCTTCACACGTCTATATCGGTTAAAACTCACTTTATATGCCAACTCAGCAAGAAGTGCTTAATTGGAATAAGTTTTGGGTAGTATAAGTGCCCAAAAAGAACACCCTTGAGTTCAGGTGTCTAAATGAAAAATGGTGCCAACTTTAAGTGTCTCGGTATTCAGCCTTCTTTTTATTGAGCGCAATTCACGCTATACCATCAAGTTAAAAATTGATGAAGATAATTTCTTTGGGTTTGCAGCTCCCTTAAACCGGGCATCTAGGGGTGTAGGGGATCTTTAGAGAAGATGGGGAAGGAATCAACAGAACATATTACATAGAGTTTATCAGAATTACAACATCCATGGGCGTTTTATCAGGATTGAAAAGTGGTCGGGTAACAGAAAATCAGCGGTCATATTACCGGAGGCAGAATATAACATCGGTTTGAGTCATTGTTGATAAAAGGAATTTTTACATTCCTATACCATATATGAAACATTATCACCCTCCATGTTTAAGGTTTGATTTAATTATACTTAGTATACCAAATTATCAAATCTATACCATAACTAATTTAGGAGTATAATTAATGGACAGTTTTTACTCCTTAATTAAAGGGGTATAATTAATGGACAGATTTTTACTCCCACATTTCTCTCTCCCATCATTCGTAACCACCCGTTTTCCCCTCCTCTTTCTTCCTCTTCTCCCTTCCTTCTTCTTCAAATTGTAGAATTCAGACCTTCGAGATTCAACAAGTCGAAATTGCTACATTCTGTTCTTCATCGTTTTCAGAAATTGGCGATCATATATATGTTCTTCATCTTTTCTTCTCTCAAATCCACCATTGACAACCATTAAAAAGCTTGAAAGCTTGAATTCAAATTTGGGTTTTCAAAAATCATTATTTGTTTGGATTGGGTGTTGTTGAAAATAATCGGGAATATGGTTTGGAGTTTATATCTCAATTTTGAGGGTTTTTGGTGAAGATGGGACTTGGTTTTGACTGAATTTCAGATTGAATCTCGAAGAAGAAGAAGAAGACATATTATAGAAATTGT
>ML268273.1:1414-23348 GCA_005239495.1 Nicotiana undulata | reverse complement strand
TACCAAAAATGTTGACCAAAGTCAACTTTATTCAATTATTCAATTCAAAAATCCCATTTTTCTATCAAATTTTTCACATGGAAGCTTCCCGGCTACCAGCTCGGGCTGCATACGCATATCGAGGTGATATTAACGGAGGCTTTCGAGGCCTCGGAACACAGATTTAGCTGAAATTACTTAGGATGACCTTTTGGGTCATCACAACCTCGAACCGAAACAAATACAACACATATTAATCAACTTATCATTAGCAGACTCCCCCACTTAGCTCAAAGCCAAAGATCAAGACAAACAATAATTCACGATGCCAACACATTATCACTGCCACCATACTGTTGTGGGATTCAACTAAATCCTTCCTACGCTTATATGACCCAGACCATCTAACCCTCAACTCATATGCAAATCTCGCATTCACCATTGTAATGATCATGCCAACTCCCACAAGCGAGCTAAACTCAAATTACAACATACATCATCTACTGGTAGAAATGAACTCGCTACGGATAAACATAAGGGTCACACACCTCAAGACAACCCGCGGGAGATACCCCTACTTTCTTAATCTCAAAATGTTATCTCCCTATACACTTCCGAAAATCATAGCCATCACGCAATTGCTATACCTTCCTACATTAGAACACAACTACTTCCTGTCCCCAAGACATCCCATTTTGCGGTACACGAACATGAAGTTGATGGAAATACTAACACTGGAGCTGTGGTCAAGGAATTCTCGAGCTTCTGGAAGCTCTACTCACACTCGTCTGACCACATAGATACCTTCACTGGACACCACGTGTCCCAAGAATGCTACTAAACTGAGCCAACAATTCACACTTGGAGAACGTCGCACAAAGCTTCTCCTCCCTATATCCTTGTAATACCAGCATCAAATGCCGAGTATGCTATCCCTGGCTACGAGAGTACGGCAGGATGCCATCAATAAATACAATAATAAAGGAGTTATAACACGGCTGAATACACCGTCAATCAAATACATAGACGCTGCTGGGGCATTGGTCAGCTCAAAAGATATCACAGGAACTCAGAACATAACAGGAAAACCCACTTCACTCCACAACTAAACTACACGAGAGGTCCTTCAATACACATAACTCGAAGCCATATTCTAACTCAATACAGAAGTCAAATAATCAATGGTTCTTGTCACATCTCCCACCAATTCATCCTGGTCACAATCAAACAACCTGAATGCATCTAACTATCTGATCACACTCACCATGTAGTCATCTAGTCACAAAGTTCCATCAATAAGGAAACAAACGGACATATAAGTCCCCCAACACATGTGCTCACCCAAATGAAACCTCAACACTCAAGCCACAGACAAAATCCGGCCTCAAGTCCTTCCAACTGGCCCATTATTAACATGTTAAAAATCACATCTCACCAATGGAAGTCACAAGCCGCTGAAACACAATTGATACCAAGCGCTCGCGTATTCGAATACATCAAATGAATTCAAAGAGTTACACTTTTGGCTAAATAAATGGATTCGCACGATAAGATTTAAAGAATGTGAAATGTTTCCTACGGGTTCTGTAGCCTCTCGAAGATAAGTACAGATGTCTCCATACCAATCCGCAAGACTCTACTAAACCTGCTCATGACAGTTGAGTCCTATGTAACCTAGAGCTCTAATACCAACTTATCACGACCCCAAATCCTAACAGGTCGTGATGGCGCCTATCGTGGAACTAGGCTAGCCAACCATCACATTACTACGAATTTGTTCTATTATAATAATTCACAATTCAATAATAAACAACAACCATAGCATAAAATAAATTCTTTAAGTCGTAGCGCCCCAATAATAGTCTAAACTACTCTAAACAAAACCTCCCAAGACTGGAGTCAACATGGTCACGAGCATCTACGAAATAAAACTAACTCTACTACTATCTTAAATAAAGCTAAAACTAAATAAGGAAGGGAAATGGAGAAGTTGTGAACGCTGGACAGCTACCTCGAAATCCCGTAAAACTACTGCTAACGAACAGAGACAGCTACTGCTCCGAGCCGGTACCTGGACCTGTGCACAGAGGCACAGGGATTAATGATGAGTACACCAACTCAGTAGTAATGAAAATAAATCATAGTCTGAGAAATACAAAACACACAGCACAGATACACCAATTCACAAACACAGTAAAATACCAAGTCACCGCAAAGTATTCATCAAATACATAAGTTCGAAAATTATTTTCCAGAAATCCTTTGAAACAAATATAATTTCAATGTATATATCTTAGTAAAACTGTTAGTAAAAATCAGTTTTAAAACGAAGTAAATCATAGTTAAAAAACATAGTAAAATCATTATAAATCTGCCCCTCGAGCCATAATCATTTCTCGTAAAAATATCCCTCAGTATCAGCCCACCAGGAAACCTCACAGTCACTCAATATTAGCCCATCAAGAAACCTCACCGTCACTCAATATTAGCCCATCAGGCAACCTCACAATCACTAAGTATCCGCACCGCAGGCAACATCACTCATTAGGTACCTGCGCTCACTAGGGGTGTGTACAGACTCCGGAGGGGCTCCTACAGCCCAAGCGCTATAACAAGCCACATCATGGCATAAATCACTCACAATATTAGCCCTTGGCCTCTCTCATATCATAACATCCTCACCATATTGGCCCGCAACCTCACTCGGTTAGACACTCTCAACATGCCCTTCAGGCCATAAATATACCAGGTTCTCGACCCAAAAACAGTGTTTCATTTTCAAGAAAAAATATCAAAATACTCTGAATGTCAAAACAATCATCAAGAAAAGTCTGCGTGAAAATCATAACATATCAAGTGAGGAAAATAGTAAAAACAGCCCCCAAGGGGTAAACAGATCAACACTAGGCCCCAAACATGGCTTACAGCCCAAATCTTATCAAAAATATATCGATACTATTAAGCATAGGCTTTATAATTGGTTTCGCAACTCAATAGTTGCCTATAAAGGAATATATTTCCAAATTTCCGATTTGTGCAATCCAAAACCCATGAAAGGGTGCAAAGTCCGGGGTTTTATACCCTCAGGACAGGATTTAAAGACATTACATACCTCAAACTAGCCCGGAAATTATTCCGCAATACGCTTGACTCTCGAACCAACTTCCGAGTGCTCCAAATCTACCAAGTTCAGATTTTTATCATCAAATTATGTTTAAGGAATGAATTCCAATTGAAAAGTACCAAATTTAGCTCAAAACCCGAAATTAGCCAAAACCCAACCCCCGGGTCCGCGTCTCACAACTCGACAAATCTTATACCAAATGTTCTTCATCATCTCACAAGTCTGTACATATAAAGAACGCTAAAATCGGAGTTCGTTTGACCCTCAAATCGATCCCTAAAGGTCTCATAATCTCAAGCCCTAACCCCATCTTTTTCTACTGATTTTCATGAATTAAATACTGATATTATGTTCCTTAATCACCCATAATCGAGTTTTTGGGTAAAAAATACTTACCTCAACGAAGAACAATGATTTACGCTCTTTAATAATCACCTCAAAGCTCTTTACCGTACAAAAAATGGTGTAAAAGGGTTAATGGTCGCGGAAGGGTTTAATTATATACTGCCCAGGTCCGAACACTGTGCGATCGCGACTCCATATGTGCGTTCGCGGTGAACAAAATTTACCATCCCTTATTTAATTCTATGCGATCGCGGCCTCCTCTATGCGATCGCATAGAACAAATTTTCGAACAACCTTCTCCAACTCTTACGGATAGCCTCTAGTATAATGGTCATAACTTTTTGTACATAACTTCAAATTACAATTGGCTTAACATTCTGAAAACTAGACATTAAGAGCTACAACTTTCGGTTGTTGGATCATCTACAAATTTTTTATATATTGTGAGTTATAAGCTTCCAAAGCCGGGATAGTACAACAAAAACTTTACTCTGTGCGATCTCGGGAAGCCTTGTGCGATCGCATAGCACAACTAGATTTTTCCATATTTTCTCTGTGCTAATGCATCCAGATCAATGCTATCGCACTGTACACCACTGAAGCCAAAAACCAGCAACTAGAAATGGCCTAGAAATGGTCTGAAATCACCCGAAACTCACCCGAGACTCTCGAAACCTCAACCAAAACATACCAACACATCATAAATGATCATTCAGGCCTAAAAACTTTGAAATTTCTAAAATCCACTAACTATGCCGGAACTATCCAAAACAACTGCGATTGACCTGAAATTTTGCACACATATCCAAAATGACATTTCGAACCTGTCCTCACTTCCGGAATTCCATTCCGACCCCGATAGCCTATTTTCCACTACCGTCCGGAAATCGCCAAAAACTAACTTTCGCCAAATCAAACCTAATTATACACCGGACATCACAAAAATATTCCGAACACACTCCTAAGTCCCAAATCACCTAACGAAGCTATCCGAGCCATAAAATTCGCATTCCAAGGTCGTTAACCAATAAGTCAACTCTCGGTTGACCTTTCCAACTAGAAGGCTATTTTTAAAAACTAAGTGACTAAATTCTCATTATAATCATTCCAATTTCAAGCATACTAACGTTAACACATCAATAATAGTATAACCAACCTATGACAAGTCAATAACAGAATTTATAATGCAAGTTCTACATAACGACTGACTGAGTCGTTACAAAGGTACTACAGGACCATGTTAGTAAAGTGTACTAGCTGTCCTAAAAGAGAGTAGTATTTTAAGTAAGTTGAGATCATTCTTAATTATGTGGGTAATTGATTAATTATTGGATAGTGGGAGATTATCAAATTAACCATGGAATTAGTGGTTAATTAAGGGTGATTTTGGATAAGGCTTGGACCACAAAAACGTGGCAGCCAAGGACCTTATATAAACATGACTCTTAGGTTCATATAATGAGGTGTTACACTTAGAGAATGATTTTGCTGAGTCATCAAAAGGTGAGGCCAATCTCTTTCGTAAAGATACCAACCTAAGACATTAAATGTTATGCTTATGTCTCTGTAAAGTAACATACTCTTTCATGGAGAGAATTCTCATGAATTGCTAATGATGATTTCAACCAAAACAATTCCTTATCATTAAAAGTTCCCTTCAAAACGTGATATTTTATCAGCATCTTCAACGATTCATAAAATAGGAATGAAACATTATTGTTCTAGAAAGGAGTTCATGCGAATTTTTACCACATTATAGTATCAGGATTTGTAATATTAAGGGCGTCCGGTACAATCTTTCTCAAGAATATCATACAGATTGTTTTCCTACTACGGTCCGCCATTACATGTTGTCACAATTGACGCGTGTTAGAGGAATTATCAAGAGAATCGGTCCAGGTATGTTAAGGCTATCCCTTCTTTCTTTTTGGCATGATGTAAATTATACAGAAGAAACGAGTAAACGTACAGTTTCCATAAATTACTCTATTCATAGAAATACTAGGGGTGTCTCTATTTTTGATTCCCCATGTGAAGTATTATTATCTTCTGTTCATGGGTCCCAGAAAAATACGTATTTGATAATGTTCATCCGATAGGCATATTGATTTTTATGGAATTCTGAGAAAATCCTATTAACGTATTTCTCATGCATTTCATGCATTTATACATGTCCATTGGCCTATGACTCAGACGGCGTTATATACGCGTATATGTATATATATATATATATATATATATGTATATGGGATATGGGAAAGGTTATGGCATTATATACGCACCACCACCTTATCAGCTGGTATACGTTGATGATTTTGCCCACTGTGGTCGAGATGATATGATGGAATTCCCTCAGAGGCCTAATGTGTTATGAAACATGTACCTATGCACGGCAAGACGTTCATATGCATATGCATTACACTCTAATTATTTCATGATTTACATAGTTATCCAGACTTACAGGTTGAGTCAATTACTCTATATTTCTTTCATGTTTGTTATGTACTTATTTATCTGCCTTACATACTCGGTACATTATTTGTACTGACGTCCCTTTTTCCTGGGGACGCTGCGTTTCATGCCTGCAGGTCTTGATAGATAGACCGAGAGCCCTCCAAGTAGGATATCAGCTCAATGGAAGATGTTGGTGCGCTCCATTTGCTTTGGAGTTGCTTCTTTTGTTAGAATGACTTAGACGTGTATTGTTTGGTATGGCGGGGATTTTGTCCCGACCTTTATGGAAATTATGTATTCTTAGAGGCTTGTAGATTGATGTCATGTACATAAAATATTTTAGGGCCTTGTCAGCCCATACTTAGTACACGAGTGTTATTTTGGTCTTATATGCCTGTACTTCATATGTATAAGTTTGTATTCCCCCATGCTTTACTTCGATTCACTTACCTATTATAGAATGATATGAAAGATACATTACGTTGGTATTCGGTTGAGTAAGGTACCGGGTGCCCGTCGCGGCCCATCGGTTTGGGTCATGACAAAAGTGGAATCAGAGCAGTTCTGTCCTAGGGTTTCTACAAGCCGTGTCTAGTAGAGTCTTGTTTATGGGTGTGTCATGCACCACACTTATAAGTAGGAGGCTACATGGCATTTAGGACAATCACTCTTTTTTCTACTCTAGATTGTGTGGTAGAGCTCAATCGTAGAAATTCAAATTCCTAAATTCTATTATATTCGTAATGAGACGATACCTACACCCATAAAGACGGTTTGTAAGAGATATAGTTGTGGACGTGTTGGATTAGAGGAACTCGATTTTGCATCTTGCTTATGATGAGTAAATGCGAGGTCTTCAGCAGATCATGCATATACTAAAGGTGCATGGTTATTTATAAGAAGAATTTAGGAAAGAATACTTATCCTTGCTTACGGTAAAAAGAAATAACGGAATCAGAAGTTTGACACAAGTTGCAGCAAGTAAAAGAAGCAAAGTGAAGAAGGGTACCATGTACCCAATCAATAAAGATTATCATTATTTACCAATCAAGAAGGGAGATATAAGCATTTTGAATTACCTTTAACAGTAAATAGATGTACATACAATCGGCCACATCAATCTCAGTAATGCCCTATGGGAGCTAACGGATATGGTTTAAGAGAAAGACATGATAGTATGATCCGGATGGGGTTAGAGTAACCCAAAATGATGAATGGATGGTTTGCGTTAGTTGAACTTTCCAAAGGATATTAAAAAGGTGCTAATAGATCTCCTGGCGAGACACCCATATGGTGGACTCTAATATAGTACAAGTAGATATGAATACTGCAAGGATAGGCACTGGAAGCCTCGAAGGGATAAATATTACCGTGGTATGCGCCCATCCCTAGTGGCGAAAGAATGTTAGGCAACTTGAAGAGCCAGTAGGTGGATCAAGGGGAGCTAAAACCAAAAGAATGTCTTGTTCAAGGTTTTGGAATAAAGTAATAGATATAAATGTTAGCAGGAAGTAAGAAGAAGAGTCAATGATGCATTATGAGTAAGATGTAATACATGGATGACAGCGGTAGATAAAAAAGATGGCATTATTATAGAATCTATAGTCAAGTAAAGGAAAAGACACGAGGTGATAGGCCTTGAGACAACAAAAGAGTATAAGCCATACAGTCACATCCTCATTTCGAGAAATAAGTTTGTGACTCTAACGTAACTACCAAAAGGAAAAGTTAGAACCCAGAGTAATAGAAATTAGTGTGGATTTGTGAGCGAGATAAACTAAATATGAATTAGGGACTGAGTGATTTGCTAATAGTCAACATCATGAAAATTTCAGATTTCATTCCGGCGATGGTAGAATGGACAACAGAAAAAGATTCATGAGAAATTCAAAAAATAGTCATTCGGGAAAACGCTTCCCTAAATCAAGCGATGTGAACAAAGTTAAGCTTAAGGGACTGTATGTACTAGTTACATTAAGTGTCACCCTCGCGAGTAAGGAAAGTTTTTATTCTTGGTACAAAAGGATTATCGCAAGGCGAGTAATGGTCATTGACGATGTGAAAAGGCGCCACCGATGAAAAGATAAAACATCTATACGTAGATCATCATAGCACTAAATCTTAGTACTCCCCTAAAGGGGGGAATATGGAATGACATGACATTACGTCAGAATTAAGTGGTTCTAGTAATTATGGAATGGTAAAGGAAGAATGTGATAAAATGAAAAAGGGATGAAATTTCACTTATTCAAAGCCTAAAGATTTGCTACGATACCAGAGCATTATGCAAACACGACGTGAGGGAGAGGAAGTAAGGGTTCCTGTCTGAGATATTATTGATTAATAAGGAGCCAGTGCGAGAGGTAAGTGAATACAAAAGAAATAACCCAAGAAAGATTACACGGAGTATTGATATGAGAATGGACCAACGAGCAGTTAGTAGTTGAGTCAGGAAGAGTCTTGTTATGGATAGACTAGAGGATAAAGACAAATCAGCAAATCAATACAAGATAAACACAGGGAACCCCAACATGGGGAGTTCAGCCTCACATTTATGACATTGTAATACTTGAGACATATTCGTATAAGAGTTGGGAAAGTTAAAAAGGTACCATATGAGAATTTCAGAAATAAAAGAGAATGCTACTGGGAAGACAGTCAAAATATTAGTTCAGAAGCAACCCTACAAGCACAAGGACACGGAGGTAAGCAACTACAGATGATTATAGGCAAGGAAAGACATCAAAAGGTCCGTAATAAGCTCGCAGCCTTACAAGAGTTAGAGGATCCTCCTTAAGTACTACAATGGAAGGCTAGCTAAGGAAAACAAGGAAGAAGGCTTCAACCTAAACTCAATGACCTAAAAAGGAAATGGTCTTATAACAACTGTCTCAAAACAACATTGACTCCATAAGAAAGTGGCACCTACCGTGGCTAATGAACGGGGGGAAAATCGAAGGTAATATTCGAGACCATGTGAGTTGGCATGCACGGGAACTAGGATAAGTTAAGTATGCACGCAACAAGGGGCAGAAAGACCAGGAAAAGTAATTTCATACATTTAAAGGAAGTTGAGATGGAACGAAATGGATTATTCGATCAGTAATCCAAAGTTAGTATATTATGGACACACTCAGGATTTTGGAATATTATCCATGCAGCATATATGTTGACAATTATACAGCTATAGAAGACTCCGGTATAAGTCAAACGAAAGAATTGATCCCAGGGCATAGACAAAGGATTAAGTTGTTAGAAGGTTGTATTATGGATATTCCATAACGCCCATGAAAGGCTAAGGTAATAACTAACACCATGAGCCACATATCGGAAGATAGATTAAGCCTACATAAAGGCTGATCAGAAGGAAGAGAAAACTAAAGAATTACATCAACAGAGTAAATCAGGAGTCTGATTATTGGACCTAGAAAATTATAGACGTTGTGCTTGAAAACATAGTAAAATCACTCTTGATATCAAAGGTGCAAGAGAAATAATACAACAACCATAATCTATAATGGCTCTACAAGAAAGCCAGTTAGAACAAGTACCAGCCATATAAGAAGTCTGTATAAGGCTCTCACCGGGTTGTGCATAAACCAGAGGTGCAAGTATTTGAATATTAATTACACATATGTGGAAGAAGGTCATGAAAGGGATAGAATATGTGATGTGAGATTTTAAGGTAAGAATGGTAAAAGTGAACAACGTACGATATACTCAGATACAGAAGGTTGGGAGTAGACCAAACTTGGGATAGAAGGATAGAAGCGCTGAGATTCAGTTCGATAGTGGCATATATTCCAACCTATGGTTTCTAGGTACCAAGAGATCTAGCCAAGAAAGTAAAGAAGAGTTAGAGATACGTAGAGGTCGCAAGCTAAAGTATAATAAAGCGACAAGGTTTTGTGATAGGAGTAAGGATGATAAAGAGCAAGTAAGAAGGTGACGAGAATGGATAAGTCTTCGAGATTAAGCCAATGAAAACAAGAGGGCTAATGGTTTCTCTAAGTTATAGAAAGTTCAGTATAGCTTGAACGAACTCAAAGGAATATAAGACTACTAGCATCTAGAGTGGAATGAGTGTGTGATTGTGATAGATAAAGGATGACGTTTGGGCCTTCGATTGAGTAATGACTTGAAGAGGATTTCATGAATTGTACACGATTAAAATACCCACAAGAGGTGAGTCATATCGGGATGTTATAAAATACGACTATGGAAGTATAGTATTGCCCCTACGTGGATCAATCTAATTACTCTAGATGTCCCGGATGAGACGTAAGCCCCAGTGGCATTACGTAAGAAATTTTAAGATATCAAGGAATGATTGTAAATAAATATTGAGGTGAATCAATAATGTATAGGTAAAATTTTCAAAGTACGAGATGATATTGGGCCATCAGTCTTAAGACAAACAGTAATGAAGAAGCGTTAAAGGATTTAGCTTTATGCATATGGGATAAGAAACGAGAGTAACCTAGAGTTCGGTAGCAGACCTCGGTATCGATAGATCAGAGTAATATTTATGGTATAATATGACCTAATTAGAGGTCGTAAAGCTAATGACGCCTAGAGGGACAACTTGACATAATTTTGTATATGTTCACAAAGTAAAGCCTAGAGATTGGCTAAAAGCTGGAAAAAAAAGAAGAGTTTGGCACTTATACAAAGTTGGAGTCGTAAAAGTTGCATGATAGAAGGTAGCAACAATTACGAGATTAGAAAGATTCCAACTACAAGTCGTGGTGTGAGAAAGAGGCTTAAAGGGGGGAATGCCTTGGACTTTGGACCTATTCACAAAACAGTCGCCTAGATGGCAAGACGAGTACTAAAGTATTCGCAATACCTATGAGCTATGATAATGATAAGATCATCAATCAACATTCGAGGACGAATGTTCCAAAGGGGGGAATGATGTTACGCCCAACAATATTACGTCGATATTACGTCCACCGGTATTAAATTACGACAATGTTGCACCCTGTAGTATTGTACTTTGAATTTGTCGTAAGGTAATTGACATTAGTCCAAGGAAAGAGATTATTTGGAGATTATAAGGATTATGCCATTTTAAACAAATGATAAGTAAATTCATGAGGGTAAGAGGGAAGCAAGTCAAAGGAAATGATTATTTCGTCCAAGTTTGGCATATTGGGGTAAAATACGGGTCGACCGTTAATACTTGATATTTATGAATTGGTTCCGTACAAGGTACTACAGTACCGTGCTAGTAAAGTGTACAAGGTATATTAAAAGAGATTAGTATTTTAAGTAAGTTGAGATAATTCTTAATTATGTGGGTAGTTGATTAATTATTGGATAGTGGGAGATTATCAAATTAACCATGGGATTAGTGGTTAATTAAGGGTGATTTTGGATAAGGCTTGGACCACAAGAAATGAGGTATCCAAGGACCTTATCTAAACATGACTCTTAGGTTCATATAATGAGGTGTTACACTTAGAGAATGATTTTGCTGAGTCATCAAAAGGTGGGGCCAATCTCTTTGGTAAAGATCCCAACCTAAGACATTAAAAAGGTTATGCTTATGTCTTTGTAAAGTAACATATTCTTTTATGGAGAGAATTCACATGAATTGATAATGAAGATTTCAACCTAAACAATTCCTTATCATTCAAAGTTCCCTTCAAAACGTGATATTTTATTAGCATCTTCAACAATTCATAAAAATAGGAATGAAACGTTACTGTTCCAGAAAGGAATTCATGCGAATTTATACCACATAATAGTATCAGGATTTTTAATATTAAGGGTGTCCGGTACAATCTTTCTCAACAATATCATAAAAATTATTTTTCTACTACGGTCCGCCGTTACGTGTTGTCGTAATTAACGTGTGTTAGAGGAATTATCAAGAGAATCGGTCCATGTATGTTAAGCCTATCCCTTCTTTATTTTTGGCATGATCCAAATTATACAAAAGAAACGAGTAAACGTACAATTTCCATAAATTACTCTATTTATAGAATACTAGGGGTGTCTATATTCTTGATTCCCCATCTGAATTATTATTATCTCCTGTTCATGGGTCCCAGAAAAATACGTATTTGATAATGTTTATCCGAATGACATATTGATTTTTATGTCATTCATAGAAAATCCTATTAACGTATTTCTCATGCATTTCTAGCATTTATATATGTACACTGCCCCATGACTCAGACAGTGTTATATACGCGTATAAATGTATGTATATGTATATGGGATATGAGAAAGGTTATGGCGTTATATATGCACCACCACCTGATCAGCTGGTATACGTTGATGATTTTGCCCACAGTGGCCGAGATGATATGATGAGATGCCCTTAGAGGCCTGATGATGTTATGAAACATGTACCTATGAACGACATGACATTCATATGCATATGCATGACACTATAATTATTTCATGATTTACAGAGTTATCCACACTTACAGGTCGAGTCAATTACTCTATATTTCTTTCATGTCTGTTATGTACTTATTTATGTATCTTACATACTTGGTACATTATTCGTACTGACGTCCCTTTTGCCTGGGGACGCTGCGTTTCATGCCTGTAGGTTCTGATAGATAGGTCGAGAGCCCTCCAAGTAGGGTATCGGCTCAGCGGAAGATGTTGGTGCGCTCCATTTGCTTCAGAGTTTCTTGTTCGGTTAGCATGAATTAGACGTGCATTGTTTGGTATGGTGGGATTTTGTCCTGACCTTCATGGAAATTATGTATTCTTAGAGTCTTGTAGACAGATGTCACGTACATAAAAGATTGTATGGCCTTGTCGGCCCATGCTTAGTGCACGAGTGTTATTTTGGTCTTATAGGCCTGTACTTCATATGTATAAGTTTGTATTCCCTCATGCTTTACTCCGATTCATTTACCTATGATAGAATGATATGAAAGATACGTTACGTTGGTACTCGGTTGAGTAAGGTACCGGGTGCCCGTCGCGGCCCATAGGTTTGGGTCGTGACACTTACATTCCGGACAGGTACGCTCAGTCGGAAAGTTCCAAAGAATGGGTAGAGTTCTTTGACAATTTGACTGAGGAACAAGTACAATGGATGTTTGAATGACCCCCAACTGACGAGTTCATCATTAGGTCAGGAGACGCTCCTCACTTAGTGTTGATTGGGTTGAGAGAAATACACCCTTATGTACCCATCCGAGTTATGAGGCAAGCAGGCAGGAAGCAGGTTGTACCAAGGGTTGCAAAGATGAGCCACTTAAGAGCAGACTTTCAAGACGACGACATCCCTTACAAGTGCCAAGCTCAGCATATGTGGAACTACAAGATCATTGTGGAGAAGAACACTATTGATCCAGACAGGTATAACGCTAGGTGTGCACCTCTCTACCTGGCATGGTTAGAAGATAACCTAGATGGGATAGTGAGGCAAGGAACCGGTCGAGGAAATAGGATCACAGATGAAGATGTTGAGGCTCAAGTCAAATATAATAGACTACGCAAGAGGGTCCATGACTCAGAGAATGAGTACCGGGAGATACACGAGACAAATATTAGGCTGATCAAGGAATTGAAAGAAATGGCTATCACCTCCAACAGAAGGTTGGAATATCTGGAGCGAGGTTTCGTGGGGCTGGAAGATAAAATACTAAAGAGGATCGAAGACTGCCAGAGTGCTGAAGGGAGCGATGGAGGACATCTGGCTAGAGCTTACCTACTGTTGGGTCTGTGCGAGCTGGGGAACCTAGTTGATGGAGTCAGTAAGATCGAGTCTGCGGATGGTCCTTCTGGGACCAAATAGGCTAGATTTATTTGCTTTCCTAAATTTAATAAGGCGAAGTGCCAATAATGACTTATCTTTATTATTATCTTAGTGTCGTTTTGGGATTCGTCTATTTTTATATTAATGAAATGAGGCATTTACCGGAATCTAAAGTTCTCCAAATCAACTTGTCTCTAGGCCTACCTCGGTCACAATAAGGCTCCAAAATTAGGACTAGAATTTACATCCCCACAATATGTGTTATACTGCAAAGTACTTTCATCAAAATCCTTACTGACTTGGCTACCTTTTTATTTTCTTTCTTTTTGATTATTCCCATTCCCCAAAGGTTGGTTCTTGCATACTGGCATCATCAACTTATCACACAAGATCCAGGGGCCCTCCACCTTCTCCTCCTCCTAGTCCACGAAAAGGCAAGGGAAAAGCGAAGATGGAAGATTTGAACAACACCAGAAAGGAAAACAACACACAGGTTGAACATGCAGAAGCTTCTGATGGTCAGGGTACTCAGGCCCCAAATGATGCAGTTTCACAACTTGAACAGAAAATACTAGAACTCCAGGGTGAGCTTGAGCATGTCCGAAATGTGGCAAACTTATTTTTCTCACGCAGCGTCCCAGACGCTATTCATCATAACACCTAGAACCCCGCACCACCTCAAAACACACCCAACAAGCGCCCAAAAAATCCTCCTCCACCTCACCATTATATAACCCCACCACAAAATCAACATGTCCCACCACAATACCAGTCAAACACCTACCACACCCCACAAAATACCCCACCAGTCATTCCTGAACCCCAAAATTCCACCAATGATCACCACTACACCCAAACTCCAGGTCACCAGAACAATCCCATATATGTGGAGACCCTACCTCAATCCACTCAACCCATCTCTTATGCGTCGTAATTTGCTGAGAAGGACATGCTCATTAAGAACCTGGCCGAGGAGCTCAAGAAGTTGACCAGCCGAGTTCAAGGCGTAGAAGGAGGCTAAGGGATAGAAAGTCTTAACTATGAAGACCTATGTATACAACCGGATGTAGAACTGTCGGAGGGTTACAAACCTCCCAAGTTCGATATGTTTGACGGTACAGGTGATCCCAGGGTTCATCTAAGGACCTATTGTGACAACCTCGTCGGGGTAAAAAATGATGAAAAGATCCGGATGAAGCTTTTTATGAGGAGTCTTACAAGAGATGACTTGTCTTGGTACATCAGCCAAGATCCTAAGAAATGGTCCAACTGGGTTTGTATGGCATCTGATTTCATGGACCGATTCAGGTTCGACACGGAAAATGCACCATATGTCTTTTAGATCTAGAACCTAAAAAAGAAGCCTACTGAAACCTTCCGCGAGTATGCCACTCGTTGGAGGTCAGAAACAGCCAAAGCATCATGGCACTACTTTTGGCCTAGGCTATCAGTATACATAGCAAGAATACAATGACTGGTCACCACCATGGCGTGGTCCGTACTATCCATTGGAGAAGCCTATACCACACTTGAGTCAGACCTTCCAACAAGCTGACATCATATGGGGATCAGAGGGGCCTAGTTCACAGCTAACTTTTGGAGGAAATTTCAACAAGTTTTGGGTACTCAGGTAAATCTCAGCATGGCTTTCCGCCCGCAGACTGATGGTCAAGTGGATCGGACTATTCAGACGCTTGAGGATTTGTTACGGGCTTGTTTTTTGGATTTCAAGGGTAGTTGGGATGATCACTTGCCGCTTGTAGAGTTTGCTTACAATAACAACTTCCATGCTAGTATTCAGATGGCCCCATTTGAGGCATTGTACGGGAGGCTATGTAGGTCTCCAATCGGATGGTTTGAGGTTGGTGAGGCAGAATTGTTAGGACCAGATCTTGTGCACCAAGCTATGGAAAAAGTTAGAGTCATTCAGGAGAGGATGAAAACTGCTCAGAGTCATCAGAAATCCTATGCGGATGTTCATCATAGGTATTTAGAGTTTCAAGTAGATGATTGGGTATTCTTGAAGGTATCTCCCATGAAAGGGGTGATGCGGTTTGGGAAGAAAGGGAAATTGAGCCCTAGGTATGTCGGGCCGTGTCGGATCGCTAAAAGGATAGGGCAAGTCGCGTATAGGCTGGAATTGCCCTCTGAAATGTCATTAGTGCACTCGGTATTCAATGTGTCTATGTTGAAGAAAGTGGTTGAAGATCCATCCGCCATCGTGCCATATGAGACTATTGAGGTTAATGAAGAATTATCGTATGAAGAGGTTCCGGTTGCTATTATTGATAGGCAAGTCCGTAGGTTGAGGAACAAAGATATTGTTTCAGTTAAAGTGTTGTGGCAAAGTCAACGAGTCGAGGAAGCCACGTGGGAAGCGGAGAATGAAATGAAAGAAAACTATCCCCATTTGTTTGAACAAGTCTAATAGTGATCGTGAGAACTACCATCTCTAAGTGAATACACCTTTGTGTTTAATTTTGTGCAAGAACACTTCACTCTCCTAATTTCCTTACTATTGTAGCCTCTCAAGGTTGTGCCATATTTGTGTAACATTGTGATTGTTTGGGTAATGTGCAGCTCTTTGAAGTAAGCTAATATTATGTGCAAATTGTTGGAGTAAGTGAAATTGTGTGGAACTCGTGCAATGATTAAATGATTTATAGAAGTGTAGATTAGTAATGATTAATTGGAGTGTATATGGATGTGGAAGTAATTGAATATATGCAAGTTGTTGAGGTAACAAGATTATGTACAAGGTGTTAGAATAACTGCATTATGTAGCATTTAATTGGTCAAGAACATGTGTTTCAGGGGCTCTCTGACAGGTAGATAGACCTAATTACAGAGGAACCTCTGGCGAAATTTTCAGAAAATATCGGAGTTAGTGAAAATTCGGGGTTGGCATATTGTGTTTTCAAAACCAAATGAATTTCCGATCCACATTCGATGACGAATGATTTTGAGTGGGGGAGGATGTAAAGACCCGTAAAATTCTATGTCTAAAATAATGCTCGAATAGGTCTTTGTGTTGTTATAGCTATAGAAATTCCTAAAACGGACATATTTTGAGTAAAAAGTACCCCGAAACTTGAAAAATAAAATTTTCCAGAATTGTGTTCTTATGCGACGCACTATGCGATCGCATAACAGGTATGCGGACCGCATAGTGGTCGCATACCTTGGCAGATTATTTTCCAATTTTGGCCCATTTTAGGGCCAACTATGCGACAGGAATGCGGACCGCATAGCAAGAATGCGATCGCATTCCCAACCACATTTCTGTGTCAAGGCTCCTATTTTCTAAATTTAAAACCCGACCCCCTGTTTAATAAAACACCCCTCCCCTTCATTTTTAAGGAGATTCTGAACAAAATAGAGAGAGGGGAGAGAGGATTCTTGAGAGAGAGCTATTTCTTCATCAATTTGATTTTTCAAAAATCACTCAGGCCTGGGAATTTCGAGTAATCTTCTTCTTCATTCTAACAGGTAAGTCCCCACCCCATTTCCCTTAAAATTTCAAATTTTTGGTTAATAGTAGAACTCCCCTAAATGGGTTCTTGAAGATGAAAGTGAAGAACCTTGCATGCATGTCCATTTATTTTCACAATCTAGTAAAGGGAAGTGGGTTAGAGTAAATATTCACAAAGAAGGGGTTGGTAATCTTAGGGGTCTCATAACATCCGATAAATGCGTAGGCTAGTTCGAATTCTGTTCATGATTCCCAATTCTAAGATGAATGTGTTCCATTATGAATTAGATTGACGTTGCTTGACGGTCCGGTGATTTGGGAATGGAATTAGAAGGGAACTCTGGCTCCAGGTATGTATAGCTAACTTTAACCTTTGTAGAATCCTCTTGTTGGTGTCCGAGCATACGGTATGTGTACTTTGTTTGCGAATATGTGAATTAGCTGTCCAATTATGTTGAGGCGTTATACTTCACTCCCTGAATTTCTTGTTGACTATTATGCTGGTTGAGGTTGTCAAAAGCGGTTTGTTATGCCTATCTTGTTATGTGCAAAGCTCGTAAAATGCTCGAGGGTATCGATATGAAAGTATGTGTTAATGAATGAAAGAATGTTCATATGCCCAAGTATGGGAATGTATATAATGGCTAAAACCGTGTGTGGTAAGTGATGAAAAAGGGTATTGTGAAATGATGTGAGTGAGTTGAACGATTATGGCAACACTGTGTACATGAATTACTGCTTGGTGAGAGTCATTGTGCCTTGAGTCCACATAGCAAATTGTTGATATGAACTTGTGTTCCTTGTAATGAAGATCCTTGTGATTTAATTGTTGGTGATTGTTGTTATGAAATGTGATTGTCTGATGGGATCGGGTTGCACGCCGCAACACGGGGTAATAAGGGTGGACGAGGTAATAAGGGTGGCCGAGGTAATAAGGGTGGAATGTGGTTGTGTTGAAATGAGAATCTGTGAAACTCTTGAATATGGTGGTGTTGAAATGAGAATCTGTGAAACTCTTGAATATGGTGGTGTTGAAAGGAGAATCTGTGAAACTAATGATTGTGGTTGTTTCTATTTCTGTGCAATACTTATTGGTTCCATTAATTGTCTCTTATCTGCGTATTGCTTGAATGTACTTAGGGTAAAGTTTGTTCATACATACTAGTACTATTCCACAGTACTAACGTCCATTTTGCCGGGGGCGCTACATCTTTTATATGGATGTAGGTGGTTCCATAGCAGGTAGCTCAGCCCGTCGTTAATGGTGCCTCCTCTTCATCTCTTCAGCAGTTTTGGTGAGCCCCTCTTCCTCTCGGGGCCGCGTGTGGATTATACTATCCTTTTTTGCTTATGTTGTAAAGGTATAGCCGGGGCCTTGTTGCCTGCAAGTTATGTAAAACTCCTAAGAACTCTTAGAGGCTCCGTAGACGCTGTGTGGGTTCTATATGTATATGTATATTGTGGGCGGTAGTTGTACTCACTCGTACTTGTGGATCGCAAATCAGAAATGTTGTATGTAACTTGTATGTTTAGGAGGAAAAATAGAATTATGTCGTAAAGTGTACTTTGAATCTAAATTGGCTAACTCATATGGAATAATGTACGTTATGACACGGGGTAATACGTTGGGTAGGAAAGGAAATCCAGGTCCGCTTGACTGGGTTCACCCGGTTAGGCGCCGGTATCGTCCCTCGGTTTTGAGGCGTGACAATGAGGACATGGACTGTTGTGTAATTGTTGAGGAGGAGAAGGAGGAAGGCCATACCATCCGAGTTGTGGAGAAAGGATCATTCCTCAGGAATTGGAGTGTCAGACCATCTAGGGCCCGACGAGTCCCAAGGTAGCAAGGCTGAACAACATGTTTTATTTTGTTTTCTAAGAAAACGATTTCCCTTTTGAATTTTTGATTTAAATAAAATCTCCAGTGTTCTAAAAAGGTTGTTTAAATTGTTGAAAATCGCTTTTATGCTCCAATTAATAAATGATTATTATTATTACCATTTTCCTCTCATATCTTTATCTATACAGCATTACTATTTCCTGTCTTGATGAACCGATGTCTGTGACATGTAATGAGACAACGCGACAAAAGGATAGTGATTCGGAAGAAGAAGATGTCATACCCGAGGAAATCGTCAGAGAAATAAAAGACTTTGAGAACAAGCCTAAGTCTAATCTGGATGAAACATATATAATCAACTTGGGAGATTCCGAAACCGTCAAAGAGACTCGCATCAGCATTCACATGTCGCCGCTAGAAAAAGAAGAATACACACAGTTCTTGAAGGAGTATGAGGACATCTTTGCATGGTCATATGATGATATGACGGGGTTAAGTACATGCATTGTGGCTCACAAGTTGCCCACAAACCCAATATGTCCACCAGTGAAGTAGAAACTCAGGAAATTCAAGCCTGATATGAGTATAAAAATCAAATTGGAGGTCACTAAGCAAATCAAGGCGAAGTTCCTCAGGGTGGTTGAATCCCCAACTTGGTTAGCCAACATCGTGCCAAATCCAAAGAACGATGGGAAGGTCAGGGTCTGTGTCGATTATCGGGTTCTCAACAGAACCAGCCCAAAAGATGATTTCCTGTTTCCAAACATACACATCCTAATCTACAATTGTGCCAAACATGAACTCCAGTCATTCGTGGATTGTTTCGCCGGTTATCACCATATCTGGATGGACGAGGAAGATGCCGAGAAAACAACTTTCATTACACCAAGGGGGGTATATTGTTAAAAGATGATGCCATTCGGCCTAGAGAATGCTGGGGCCACCTACATGAGGGTTGTGACTACCAATTTTTACGACATGATACAATAGGAGATCGAGGTGTATATGGACGACGGCATCATTAAATCCAAGAAAGACACAGATCATATAGCATATTTGAGGAAGTTCTTCGACAGACTGCGAAAATACAACTTGAAACTAAATTCCGCAAAATGGCATCCGGGGTTCCTGCCGGAAAGTTGCTTGGGTTCATCATCAGCCGCCGAGGGATAGAACTATATCCATCAAAAGTCAAAGCCATCCAGGAGCTGCCACCGCCAAAGAGTAAGAAAGATATAATGAGTTTCCTGGGACGACTAAACTACATCAGCCGATTCATAGCCCAGTCCACAATTATATGTGAGCCCATTTTCAAGATGTTGAATAAAGATGCGGAAACTATTTGGACCGAATATTTTCAAAAGGCTTTCGACAAGATCAAGGAGTACTTATCAACGCCACCGGTTTTGGTCCCGCCAGAGCTAGGTAGACCCTTGCTACTCTACCTTGTAGTAGTAGATGGAGCTTTTGGCTGCGTTTTGGGAAACCACAACGAGACAGGGAGAAAGGAACAAGCTATCTATTACCTGAGTAAGAAGTTCACTCCATATGAAGCGCGATACTCTTTGTTGGAACGTACCAGTTGTGCTCTGACCTAGATAGCTCAGAAGCTGAGGCATTACTTATGTGCTTACACAACATACCTAATATCAGGGATGGATCCCCTGAAATATATCTTTCAGAAATCCATGCTCACTGGCAAGCTGGCTAAGTGGAAAATCCTGTTAAGTGAGTTTGACATTGTTTATGGGACTCAGAAAGCAGTCAAGGGACAAGCACTGATAGATAATCTTGCTGAGAAACCTGTTGGAGGAGAATACGAACCCCTAAAAAAGTATTTTTCCAATGAAGAGGTATTATTCATAGGAGAAGACATTGCTAAATCCTATGACGGTTGGAGGATGTTCTTTGACAGAGCGGCAAATTTCAAAGGACCCAGCATTGGATCTGTCTTACTATCAGAAAGTGGCCAATATTATCCGGTATCGTCTAAACTCTGATTTCCCTGCACCAACAACATGGAAGAATATAAAGCTTGCATCCTAGGGCTCAGCATGGCCATCGACATGAATATTCAGGAGCTGCTGGTAATTGGTGATTTAGATTTTCTTGTACACCAGGTACAAGGAGAATGGGCCACCACAAAATCCAAGATATTGCCATATCTTCACCATGTGCAGGAATTAAGAAGGAGGTTCACGAAGATAGAGTTCCGGCATGTTCCCAAAATTCAGAACGTGTTTGCCGATGCATTGGCCACTTTGTCATCCATGATACAGCGTCCAAACAAGAACTTCATTGATCCTATCCCAGTAAGGATCCATAGCCAGTCGGCATATTGTGCCAATATTGAAGAAGAGACAGACGGGAAACCTTGGTTCCACGATATTAAAGAATATTTGGCAAAAGGAGAATACTCGGAGCATGCAAATCATACTAAAAAACATACGCTTCAGAGGTTGTCAAACATTTTCTTCCACAACGGAGGAACCATGTACTGAAGAACTCCTGATTTGGGATTACTAAAGTGTGTCGACTGATGTGCCGGAGAACTTCGGCACATTTAATACCATATTGCTTAGACTAGGGCTCGTTTCAAGAGCATTTACTCTTATTAATCATAGTATTTTGGTGTTTTGCAGTACACAAGGTGTAAACACTCAAGACCATGCAAAAGGAAGTTAAAAGAAGAGAAAAGAGAAGGAAAATGGTCAAATGCGATCGCATCTTCAACATGCGAATCGCATTTCAAGCCTGGGGGTCGCATACCGCAATAGAAAGTTGAGTCAAAATTAAGGAGTGAAATGCGGCCACATATGCTACCGCATATCCCAAACGCGAACCGCATTTGAATCGCATGGTCATCTGATGCCTGAAGCCACATTGCAAATGCGACGCATGAATGCGATCGCATATCTTTAATGCAGATCACATACCCCAAATGCGATACATCTCTGGGACCTAGGGTTTTGAGATGCGATGGAAGAA
>ML268267.1:298-12142 GCA_005239495.1 Nicotiana undulata | reverse complement strand
CTTGTAATGTGGTTGCCAAAGAAACAGGATTACAGGCTCAAAGGGGTTAACTACGATACATAATAATTAGGCGGGTAAAATATACATAGCTGGATCAACAAAGAACGCCTATATCACTTCCAAGACTAAACAAAACTACTATTTCGCTTTGCAAACACACATGGAAAGTTCTAGACATCAAATGCAATGTACAGAATAACACACAAACCTCACACACACATGGCACTTAACTCACTTAGGATTGGATTCATCAAGATACTCTAGTCAGAGAGGTTAAGCAAAGTTAAAATCATACAATTTAAGGTACTTATACAAGAGTCAAAAACTGAGCCTAAGCGTCACAACCAAAGTACTCACTATTTTCAAGGTATAACAAAGTCAAGAGATATTGCTTCAATTCAAAACATAACACAATGTCTCTTATTCCTAAAAAAACGTAATTACACCCGGTTTAAACAAAAACCTTGGAAAAAAAACCGCGACACAAAGAAAAACCCGGTTCAAACAAAACCCTTGGGTTGTATGCCATGTTTGGGGCCTTATGCAGACTTGTTATACCCCTTGGAGGTTGTTTACTGTTATCCCTCACTATGTTGACTTTTGATTTGCACTCAGTCGTATCATGTTTAACTGATTTCGATACTTGGTTTTACTTACACTATTTTGTGATATAAAATGATATTTTGGGCCGAGTACCCCATTTATTGATAGCCCGAGCGGCTTTTGAGAGGTTTCCGACTGAGTGAGGCCGAGGGCCTATGTTGTGAGGATATTATGGGATCGGGCTGTGCGCCGCAGCATGTTACATTGTTCATGATATGTGAGAGGCCGAGAGCCTGAGTGATTATGCCACGAGATAGCTTGATATTAGCGCTTGAGTTGTAGGAGGCCCTCCGGAGTATGTACACCCCCAGTGAGCGCAGGTAGGGGTGTTCATGGTTAGGTTTGGATCGGTTTTTCCCTTTCTCGATTTGGTTTATATCGGTTTTTTCGATTTTTTCAGTTATTTGTCGATATTTTCTTAAATATAAGACATACACTACCAAACACATATTCCGGCAACCACATTTTCCACGTGACACTACCAAATCAATTGCCCTTTGAAAAATCTATTATTTACTAAAATATATTAATGATAATTGAATCAAATAGTGATGAATAATTTAAGGACTCGGTTAAAAATATTTTTTTTTAAACATGAAATGAATTCTTACACTTAACAAAAGAAAACTACCAATCAATCTAGAATATAAGGTAAAGAATTGTACTAAAAGTGCAAACGATTAATATTCACCATAAAAATTTTGAAACTTTGTATAAAAATATACATATAGATGTAATAATAAATTTGAAATAGCTACTCCTATTGTCGGTTTGGTTCGGTTAGTTTTTGATTAAAACCAAAACCAAACCAAATTTGATCGGTTTTTAAAATTCAAAACCAAAACCAAACCAAACCAAAAAGTATCGGGTTTTTTGGTCGGTTTGGTTTGGTCTTTCGGGTTTTTATGAACACCCCTAAGCGTAGGTACCTACTGAGTGCGAGTGTCGAGTGACGAGTGACTTGGGAGGCATGAGTGATTGTGAGGTAGCCCGAGGGCTGATACTGAGTGATTGTGAGGCATGCTGAGTGTCTGATGCTGAATGATGATACGCCCGAGGGCAATTTATGATACACATTTTCAGTTGAAAGATTATTTATGAACTCTGTCAATTTTATATACTTAAAAGGCACACTTTCAAATGATAGTTTACTGAAACCGAACTTTAAATGTTACAAGGCATCATATCTGTGTTTTCTGAAAGAAAGGCTTCTATTATTGTGCATTGATGATTGTTTTTACTTGTTTCATAGCCTTAGACTTTATTTACTCTCATTACTACTGAGTTGGCTTACTCACATTACTCCTAGCACCTTGTGTGCAGATTCAGGTGTTGGGTCTGAGCGCTAGCTTCGTTCGTTTTCTCTTGGAGCCCGAGTTGGGATTTTTAGGTAGTTGTTCGGCGTCCACAGCATATCCTTTCTCCCTTCTTATTCTGTTATTTACTTTCTATTACTAGACTGGATGTAGTATGGAAATAGAATTACCTTGTATTATTCATAGATGCTCTTGACGGTAGACTACAAGTCTTGGGGCGGTTTCTTAAATATTTTAATTATTTCTGTTGTTTTGAAATGATAATCGGATAAATTTTATGATATATCGGGCAACTTTGAATTAAATGGAAGATTTTATGTATTATTTCGCGATAGCTTGGCCTGCCTAGGTACATGATAGGCGCCATCACGGCCAGTGTAGGTTTGGGGGTCGTGACAAGCTGGTATCAGAGCCTAGGTTACATAGGACTCACTGGTCATGAGCAGGTTTAGTAGAGTCTTGCGGATCGGTACGGAGACGTCTGTACTTATCTTTGAGAGGCTGCAGAACCCTTAGGAAATTCTCTCATTCTTGAGTTTTGTCATGCGAATCTGTTGATTCTGGAAATCTAAAACTGCTGTTGTTTCATTCTCTCACAGATGGTGAGGACACGCGCTACCGATCAGGGAAACCAGACACCAGCTAGACTAGTGAGAGGTCGAGGCCGCGGTCGAGGCCGGGGTAGAGTTAGGGGTGCAGCTCGCGCAGCATCCGAGGCAGTACCCGTAGACCCACTTATTGTTCAGGATCAGGTCCCCACCATAGATGTTCTAGCGGGACAGGCTCAGGCACTGGCAGTGCCTATTGTGATTCCGGGTCTACAGGAGACCCTGGCTCAAATTTTGACGGTGTGCACCAGTCTTGCACAAGAAGTCGATGTTTCTACTACTTCTCAAGCCGGGGGAGGCACTCAGACTCCATCTGCCCGGACACCTGAGCAGGTCGTTCAGGGGCTCCAGACACCGGGGGCATCTCCAGCCCAGTCGGTTGCCCCAGCTCAGAATTTTGTGATTCCAGCCATGCCAGATGACGAGCAACGCAGGTTGGAGAGATTTGGTAGACTTCAGCCTCCGACATTCAGTTATATTGAGGGAGAGGATGCCCAGGATTTCTTGGACAAGTGTTAGAGGATGCATATTGTAGGGATACTAGAGACCAGTGGGGTCTCGTTTACTACCTTCCAGTTTTTAGGGGCTGCCTTTACTTGGTGGGAGTCTTACGAGAGGCGTGGGCCTGTTGGTGCAGCACCCCTTACTTGGGTCATTTGTAGTTGGATTCCGATGTATTTTATATGGGTAGACTTGTGGAAGGATAAGGATTCTAGTTTCATGATTTTGATCGAATTCCGAGATGTGGGCCCGGAGGTCAGGTTTGGCCACTTTCGGGATTGCTGCTTAATTTTGATAATTGTCGAATGGGTTTCGTCTCCCTAGAATATATTGATAATATTAATCTGGTTTTCGTTAGATTCGGAGCAATTGGGGGCCGATTCGAGAGGCATGAGCATCGCAGATTAGTATTCGGGCCGGTTTGAGATAAGTAATGACTGTAAATCTTGTCCTGAGGGTATGAAACCCAGGACTTCACATTTTATCACTGTTTTGGAGTGGCGCACATGCTAGATGACGAGTATGTGGCGCGCACTATTGGGGGATTGTGACTTGGTCCGTCCCGTGGCAACTATTAAGTTGCGTATTTGATTCTAATTTATATGATATTTATGTTTTAAGACTATTACTATATTTTGGGTTGTACGCCATGTTTGGGGCCTTATGAAGACCTGTTATACCCCTTGGGGGTTGTTTACTATTATTCCTCACTGTGTTGACTTTTTATTTACAGTCAGTCGTATCTTGTTTAACTGATTTCGATACTCAATTTTACTTACACTATTTTGTGATGTAAAATGATATTTTGGGTCGAGTGCCCCTTTTATTGATAGCCCGAGCGGCTTTTGAGAGGTTTCTGACTGAATGAGGCCGAGGGCCTATGTTGTGAGGATATTATGGGATCGGGCTGCGCGCGCAGCATGTTACATTATTCATGATATGTGAGAGGCCGAGAGCCTGAGTTATTATACCACGAGATGGCTTGATATTAGCGCTTGGGATGTAGGAGCCCCTCCGGAGTCTGTACACCCCCAGTGAGTGTAGGTACCTACTGAGTGCGAGTGCCGAGTGACGAGTGACTTGGGAGGCATGAGTGATTGTGAGGTAGCCCGAGGGGCTGATACTGAGTGATTGTGAAGCATGTTGAGTGTCTGATGCTGAGTGATGATACGCCCGAGGGCAATTTATGATACATGTTTTCAGTTGAAAGATTATTTATGAACTTTGTCAATTTTATATCGTTTTGATTTCTATGGAACTTGTGAAAAGGCACACTTTCAAATGATAGTTAACTGAAATCGAACTTTAAATGTTACAAGGCATCGTATGTGTGTTTTCTGAAAGAAAGGCTTCAACTACTGTGCATTGATGACTGTTTTTACTTGTTTCATAGCCTTAGACATTATTTACTCTCATTTCTACTGAGTTGGCGTACTCACATTACTCCCAGCACCTTGTGTGCAGATTCAGGTGTTCGGTCTGAGCGCTAGCTTCGTTCGTTTTCTCTTGGAGCCGGAGTTGGGATTTTAGGTAGTTGTTCGGCGTCCACAGCATATCCTTTCTCCCTTTTTATTTTGTTATTTACTTTCTATTCCTAGACTGGATGTAGTATGGAAATAGAATTACCTTGTATTGTTCATAGATGCTCATGACGGTAGACTCCGGGTCTTGGGGCGGTGTCTTAAATATTTTAATTATTTATGTTATTTTGAAATGATAATCAGATAAATTTTATGATATATCGGGCAACTTTTAATTAAATGGAAGATTTTATGTATTATTTCGCGATAGCTTGGCTAGCCTAGTACCATGATAGGCGCCATCACGGCCGGTGTAGGTTTGGGGGTCGTGACATGTAATTAGGTAATGTCCTGTTACCCGGTAATTAACCAATTACCCACAAAATTAAGAATTATCTCAATTTACTTAAAACTTTACTTCTTTTCATACATTTTATACATTATTCTATCATGGTCATATGGTACCATGTATCGTACTAGTCCATAAATATCGGGTATTATCGCTCGACCCGTATTTTATCCCAAATCGACAATCTTCAACGAAACTCATGTTCTTTAATTTGTGTACTCTTTATCCGTCATGAAACTTACTTATCGCTTGTTATAAATAGCATAAATATGTTAATCTAAAGATACTCTCATCCCCGAGTCAACGTCGATTAACTGAAGACAAAACTTTAATGTACAAAAATGCGAGATGTAACATCCTTCCCCCCTTAGAAACATTCATCTTCGAATGTTTAACTCCCAGGGATCTATATAACTTTGGGAGAGCCGCCTTCCCCGGATGGTATAAAATATTAATGTCATAGTCTTTAAGTAGCTCCAACCATTTCCTTTGACATAAATTTAATTCCTTTTGCTTGAAGATATACTGGAGGCTCTTATGAACCGCATAGGTATCAACATGAATGCCATACAAGTAGTGCCTTCACATCTTTAGTGCATGAATCACCACGGCTAACTCTAAATCGTGGGTCGGGTAGTTCTTCTCGTGCTTTCTTAGTTGTCTAGAAGCATAAGCTACAACCTTACCATGCTACATCAGCACACAACCCAATCTAACGCCTGAAGCGTCACAATAAACCACATAACCAACAGTCCCTTCTGGGAGCGTTAGAATCGGTGCTGAAGTTAATCTACCCTTCAATGCCTGGAAATTCCGTTCGCAAGTATCTATCAAAATTACATCCTTACTCCACTACCAGGGCAAAATTTCATCTATTCTAAATGCTACTAGTTTTAGACTCCTTTGAGCTCATTCAAGCTATACCGAGCCTTTTATAATTTTAGAGAAACCATCAGCTCTCTTATGAGCTTAACCCCAAGGACTTATCCATTCTCGTCACCTTTTCACTCATCTTTTCTTATCCTTCCTCCTATCTTCCTAACACCTTGTCGCTCTACCATACTTTAACTTGCGACCTACACATCTCTATTTATACATATTCGCAACCTTTCTTCAACTTGCTTGCACCATAGATTTCCTTATGTTATTCTGGAACATCAAGCGAGACACGACATACCACTTTGGTCAAAGGTGCTAAAATAGAAGAAAGTTTCGTTACAAGTTTCCTGTAATAACCTGCCAAACGGAGAAGCTATGAACCTCCATAGGTGTCGGGGGCCTAGGTCAAGTCTTTACTGCCCCAATCTTTTATGTATCCACCTGAATGCTTTCACCCGAAATGATATGCCCAAGGAAAGCTACAGAGTTCAACCAGAATTCACATTTAGAGAATTTTGCATACAACTTCTCCTTTTGTAGAATCCTGAGCACAATACACAAATGATCTGCATGCTCCATCTCTGAACGAGAATACATCAATATATCATCGATAAAAAGAGTTACGAACAGATCTAAAAAGGGACTGAACCCACGGTTCATCAAATCCATGAATACTGCTGGGCATTGGTCAAGCCGAATGACATAACACAAAATTCAAAGTTCTCATATTTGGTCCAGAATATTGTTGTCGTATTTCTTTTCTTCCCGGTACCGTGAAGAGAGATTAGGCTTATGCCCGAGGGTTAGGAAAAAGGGGTTGATAACGCCGTGATAACTTCCCTTTGGTATGGTACCTTAAAACTTGTACTTTATCTTTCATTGGGAAAACGGGATGTTTTTTCTGCCCCAGACTCTGGCGAGCAAGTTGAAATAGACATACAAACCTCTTGCCTCTCTCGCTACTAAGCTCCATTGTTCGCGACTTACAACTAAGCAAAAAAAAGAGTTCTAAATAAGAAGCCCTTTGAATAAGCGAGGCGGTGTATGGGCTGTGATATTTGTGGTAGCGGGGGTAGAACTCGGAAGGCTGGCCAAGGTTGTGTCCTTCCGAGCGGACGAGGTCGGCTCGGTGACCGAGGGCTTGCGTGGAGGCGGCATTGCGACCACGGGCTTGGACGTCACTTCAACATTTCTCTGCTTTTTTGAGGCCCAAGTGAAGGCATATATGTCGAACGGATTCACAATAAACAAAGGCGATTGAAAAACATAAAAAAAAGTGAACTGGAAGAGAGAAGGAAAAAGAGCAAAAGATTGACAAGTCTAATGGGGGAAGAATGGCTGACACGTGCTATCTTCGGGATATCTTTCTCCTTAACCCTTACCTGATGGTATCCGGACCTCAAGTCTATCTTGGAAAAACACTTGGAACCTTTAACTGATCAAATAAATCATCAACCCTCGAGAGCGGGTACTTATTCTTGATTGTCACCATTCAACTATCCATAATCAATACACATCTGTAATGAACCATCTTTCCTCCTTACAAATAACATAGGCGCTCCCCACGGTGATGAGCATAATGTTCTGGAATCATGGATTATCTGTAACATTTGGATAAGTTCAATTTCATCCCTTTCTTATTTTTATCGCATTCTTCCTTTATTATTCTATATTCCCCCCTTTAGGGGAGTACTAAGACTTGAAGCTATGCCGATCTGCCTATAAATGTTTTTCCTCTTTATCTTTGGCATCCTTTCACATCATCAATGACCCTTACTCACCTTGCGATAATCCTTCTGTAACAAGGATAACGAAATTCCCTACTCGTGAGGGTGACACTTAATGTAACTGGTACCTACAATCCCTTAAGCTTAACTTTGCTTACATTACTTGCTTTAGGGAAGCGTCTTCCTGAATGACCATTCTCTGAATTTCTCTTGAATCTTCTTTTGTTGTCCATTCTACTACCGCTTGAACGAAATCTGAAATTCTCATGATGCCGAGTATTATCAAATCACTCAGTCCCTAATTCATGTTTAGTTTATCTTGTTCACCAATCCATATTGGTTTCTATTATTCTGGGGTTTAACTTTTCCTTCAGGTAGTCGCGTTGGAGTCATGAACTTATTTCTTGAAATGAGGATATGACTTTATGGCCTATACTCTTTTGTTGTCTCAAGGCCTATCACCTCTTGTCTTTTCCTTTACTTGACTATAGATTCTGTAATACTGTCATCTTTTTTATCTACTGTTTTCATCCATGTATCACATCTTACTCATAATGCATCATTAACTCTCTTCTTACTTCATGCTGACATTTATATCTATTACTTTATTCCAAAAACTTGAACAAGAGATTCTTTTGCTTTTAGCTCCCCTTGCTCCACCTACTGGCTCTTCAGGTTGCCTAACATTCTTTCTCTACTAGGGATAGCCATACCAAGGTAATATTTATCCCTTCGAAAATGTCAACCAACGCAAACCATCCATTCATCATTTTGGGTTACTCTAACCCCAACCGGATCCTACTATCTTATCTTTCTCTTAAACAATATCCGTTAGCTCCCATAGGGCATGACTGAGATAGGCGTGGCCGATTGTACGTACATCTATTATTGTTGAAGGTAATTCAAAATGCTTATATCTCCCTTCCTGAATGGTAAATAAGGATAATCTTTATTAATTGGTCAAAATGCTTATATCTCCCTTCCTGAATGGTAAATAAGGATAATCTTTATTAATTGGGTACCTCGTACCCTTCTTCACCTCACTTCTTTTACTTGTTGCAACTCGTCCCTAACTTTCAATTCCGTTATTCCTTTTTACCGTAAGGCTGGTTAAGTATTCTTTCCTAAAAGCTCCTTATCAAGAACCATACACCTTTTAATATACGCATGATCCGCTGAAGACTTCTCATTTACTCATCATAAGCAAAATGCAAAAATCAATTCCTCTAACTCAACACTTTCACGGCTATATCTCTTATCGATTGTCTTTCTAAATATATGCATTGTCTTATTCCGAATAGAAGTTCGGAATTCGAATTCTTATAAGTGAGCTCTACCCCACGATCTAGAGTAAGAAGAAAGAGTGACAGTCCTAAATGCCCTATAGCCTCCTGCTTATAAATGTGGTGCACGACACATCCATAAACAAGGTTGTACCAGACACGGCTTGTAGATATCCCTAGGACAGAACTGGTATGATACCACTTTTGTCATGACCCAAACCTGTCATGCCCCGAGCCTGGGGGCGAGACCGGCACCTAGTGCCTGCCTATCCTTTGATAATGTGCGATGCAAAATATAAAACTAAATGGAGACTAACGCTGACTAATGTCAACATAAAGCTAGGCCGGAAAGGCCCGCATAATTACTACAACTGACAAGCCAACAAAATACACATACAGGGCCTACAAGCGCAACATACTGCACTAACCGACAAAATATATCTACAAGCCTCTACTGATAGATGTACTGTGATCGTAACAGGGCCCCGACCTACCCATAACCTATCTACATATATACACAAGATATACACCACACTGCTAGACCGGCAACTCCGAAAGAAGGGGAGCTTACCGATAAAGCTAAACTCGGGCAATACCTACTGGGGAGGTCTACCCGTCTGTCAGTCTGAATCTGCACGCATGAAATGCAGCGCCTCCAGAATTGGACGTCAGTACAAAATAATGTATCGGGTTTGTAAGGCAATATACTGAAAGTTGAAACTGAACTAATAATATAATAACTGAAAGCAACTAGGAGTCAAAGAAAATCTGAAGATATGCTCACCTGCTGATACTGACTCTATTTTCACAATATAATAAGTAAAATAGTTGCTCGGCCCTATATATATATATATATAACTGCTCTGCCGTAGTAGGCTCGCTCATACGCGCTCGGCCATACTAGGCTTTGTAGCTCGACCAACTAGGCTCGCTCATAGGCGCTCATCCATAGTAGGCTCGGCATATAACTTACCATCTGATCAGAGGTTGTCCAATAGGGGCCTACCCATCGATTATAGCTCGAAGATAATGAAAGTACTATAATATTATACATATAGACTCTCTACTCTCTTGACTGGAAAAGGAAATACTCAATTGCATGGCATAGACTGTCAAGATCTTTGTTCTTTTATTCTCTTGGTTTCCAACAAGTTATTATAGGAATCTTTATCAATATGTAAAGTAGAGGGTTGTCACGTACTCACATAGAATTTAATACTCTATAAGTGATCATCATGTCACCTTCCAATTCTAGGCGGAGATCGTAATTATTGGTAGGCATATTGTACTTAGAAGACTAGTACAATAGAGATTTGAGAAGGTACTGCGATGATTAGATTAGTAAATGAATTTGAATTACTGAAAGATGTAAAGGTGCATAAGATACTATATCATCATTCTAACAACTATATCAAATGTTAGGGACATCTTAAAATGGAAACTGTATCACATGAGATTAAAAAAATGACCTATATCACTTTTTCTTCATTTGCAAGAATACTCATTCTGCATTACACCTTTTAACAGCACACTAGACTATTTGTTTTAGACACCATACAAAAAGTAGATATAGGAAACAGGGATAGTCCATATCAAGCCCACAGCAACTAGGAAAATTATACATAAATTCCGGAATATGAATTTTTCTTTATGCCTCGTTACCAAACTCGTGTAATTACGATATCATGCTAAAATGAAGGAAGAGCTTAGCCTTAACATACCTGGAGTAGGGAAAACCTGTATATTATTCTTGGAAAAGATTGTATCGTACTCCTTTAGAACCGCAAAATTTTACGTTGCTACGGTTTTGAACAATTCTCGTTGGAATTGTTTGCAAGAGTCTCGTTGGAAGCTTTTTCTTTTTTGGTATATGGAGCTTAGCATCTGTTCCTGAGTGTTATGAATTAGGAAGAAGGAATTATAATTCAACTTTTTGTTCTCTAACCAAATGAGCTAAGATTAAAAAGAGACCAAGCTTTAAAGAGACCAAAACTTTCTTATAAATTTGAAGTGTATTACACTTACTGTTCTCTCTTCTTAGATAGCCACTAAGATTGTATGACTACTTAGTCATATATCTCAATTGTGGTCTACTTCCACGTGGAGAGTGGGGTGGGGATTATTAATTTTTATCCGTTTATTAGGTAATTAGGTAATGTTCTGTTACCCGGTAATTAACTAATTACCCGCAAAATTAAAAATTATCTCAATTTACTTAAAATTTTACTTATTTTTAATACACTTTATACATTATTCTATCATGGTCATATGGTACCATGTATTGTACTAGTCCATAAATATCGGGTATTATCGCTCGACTTGTATTTTATCCCAAATCGGCAACCTTCAACGAAACTCGTTTTCTTTAATTCGTGTACTCTTTATCCGTCATGACACTTACTTATCGCTTGTTATAAATAGCATAAATATGTTAACCTCAAGATACTCTCATCCCCGAGTCAACGTCGATTAACTGAAGACAAAACTTTAACGTACAAAAACGCAAGATGTAACAGTTATGCTGGCATCAAGTTATGCTGGCATCAACTAAGGAGTGGAGACCCTATGTTGGAAAATTATCAACTAGGGAGTGGAGACCCTATGTTGGCATCAGGTTATGCTAGCATCAACAAGGGAGTGGAGACCCTATATTGGCGTCAGGTTATGCTGGTATCAACTAGGGAGTGGAGACCCTATGTTGGCATCAACTAGGGAATGGAGACCCTATGTTGGCATCAGGTTATGTTGGCATCAACTACGGAGTGAAGACCCTATGTTGGCATCAACTGGAGAGTGGTGAACCTATGTTGGCATCAGGTTATGCTAGCATCAACTAGGGAGTGGGGACCCTATGTTGGCATCAACTAGGGAATGGATCCCCTACGTTAGAAAGACTCAGCTGATGTGCCGGAGAATTTCGGCACATTTAATACCATAGTGCTTAAATTATGGCTCATTTCAAGAGCATTTACTCTTATTAATTATAGAATTTTGGTATTTTGCAGTACACAAGGTGTAAACACTCAAGACCATGCAAAAGAGAGCTAAAGAAGAGAAA
>MDKH01129176.1:0-14677 GCA_005239495.1 Nicotiana undulata | reverse complement strand
AACCTATAATTAGGCTACAAAATAAAATAAGATCTTTCTACTTAATTAGCCTAATCAACAGTAAGTAATCTAGTCCTTTGGCCAACCACAATTTCATTTTAACTGCCTTCAATTACCAATTGTTTTCTTTTAGATCGTGGTGAAATTCTTGAGAAAAATTGACATCTGATGTCTTCAAGAATGATAGCTGTATATTTCAGGTCTTCTCTTTAAGCATTACTCAATTTTCATCTACCATCTCTTTCCTATTCTTGCCACAGAATGCGTTAATCTTCTAAAAACCAGAATTCCTGTCTGAACCACCAGATATTTATATCATGTTGACTACTTTTCCTAATGTGCTTGACATAGAGACAGTATAGAATCTCTTTCTTATACCATCTCTTTCTTATTCTTGCCACAGAATGCGTTAAGCTTCCAAAAACCAGAATTCCTGTCCGAACCACCAGATATTTATATCACGTTGACTACTTTGCCTAATGTGCTTGACATAGAGACAGTACAGAATCTCTTTCTTTTAGTTAAGTGCTTTGTATTTTGAATGTAGTACCAACAAATTTTAATCCTGATTGACAGACATCAAATTTACTTAGACATTGCCAATGTATAATTATTGCTAAAGATACTAGGCCACTAAAAGCCAGGCATAACAAGTACAAAGATGTTCAGATGAAAATAAAACAGAAAAAAGGAGGGGAAAGAAGAACATTGATAAGGTCAAAAGCTACGAGAATTAAACCTCAGCCAGTGTAACCACTCCTTGATATCCTTTCTCACAAATTCCTGGGAATGATCAATGTTAGGAGCAGCATGGAAGTTATCTCCACTACTTTTGTTACCCCTTCCCTGTAGAAATAAAAGGTAGTTCAGACATTTGATTCAGCAGATCATGTAAAAACACATCAGTATATCATTAGGGAAAGGGAAGCAATAATGTCCTGATAGCCACAATGCCTAAACTATTCTTGGCTAAACCATAGTAGAGGAGTTGCGAACATTGATTTGGCGATTAACAGATATTCTAAAGAGTAACCTAGTCAACTTGAAAGAACGAAGAAAATCCAATGAGCATAGCAAAGTGTACCTCCTCACACCCACCGTCTATAGCAAAGCCCATATCATGATTAGGAACAATCGTTAGCAAAACCCATATATAGAAACATTTAGACCTTCCATTTTTTCCAACTTCAACAGCACTTCGAAATACCTTACTTGTTTTGACATATCAAATATTTTTTTTTTTTTGTTGAGAAGGTAACATTTGTTGCATATATATTAACTGTATCAAAACAGGTATAATTAACCATAATTACAAAGGGTGGTACAGGAGGATTCTCAAGTCCTTACAAGGATCCTAAAACATCAACAAAAGATTCTGGATCTTCCATGTACTCTTACTTACACCAAAGATAAAAAAGAGCTAAACATTACATTTTCATCCTCTGGATTGTACTATGTCTATCTTCAAAACATCTTTGGTTTCTCTCTTTCCAAACAGTCCACCAAATGCAAGTTGGGACAATCTTCCATATCTCTTTCTTATTAGGGGAGCTACCGAGTCTGTTCCAGCATTCTAGAAGTTCAATGATACTTCTTGGCGTTACCCAAATGATTCCTTTCAAGTTAATGAAAATCCTCCAAATTTGTTCTGTTCTCGTGCAGTGCAAAAAAAGATGGTTGATTGTCTCTGCCTGTTCTCCACATAAGTAGCATCTGGAGCATAGGTGGATGCCCCTCTTGATAAGATTATCCAGAGTTAAGACTGCTTTTCTAGCTAGCAACCACGTGAAGCAAGCAACTTTGTTTGGAATTTTGACTTTCCAAATTAGTTTCCAAGGCCAACTTCCAATCTGATTATTAGAGGTGTTGTATTCCTTATAGGCATACTTGACTGAGAATTTACCTTGCTTATCCCTTTGCCAGAACATACAATCTTCAGGAGTGGAAGTCCCTTTGAATTGATCCAAGGTGTTGTAGAATTCTGTTAGCCTGATGATCTCCCAGTCACTGAATAATCTTCTATAACTAAGGTTCCATCCTTGGTTTGACCATACATCTCCCACAGTTGCTCCTTGCTGCTGGTTTAGACTATATATGTCTGGAAAAGTCTGTTTCAAAGGACATTGGCCTAGCCATGTGTCATCCTAGAAAGAAGTTTTCATTCCATTGCGCACCTTGAATCTAGATTTGTTTATGAACTTTGGCCACAAGTTCCTGATTGATCTCCACAGACTGACACCATAAGGACTGGTTGTAGAGTTGGTAGTCCATTGCTTTCCATTCCATACTTCACTCTAATGACATCCTTCCATAGTGAGTGTTCACTTGAAGCAAATCTCCAGAGCCATTTCATCATTAAGTTGTGGTTCTGAATTCTTAGGTTCCTGATGCCCAACCCCCCTTTCCTTCTTGCTGGTTACAAGTGAGTCCCAATTGACCAGGTGAATTTTGCCTTGCCAAAGAAAGTTCCTTCTCAATGCATCTATTCTTTTGACTACCTTTGCCGGGATGGGAAATAGAGACATCATGTAAGTGGGCAAGGCATCCAGTACATTATTGATTAGAAGTCTGCCCCCTAGGGAAAGATATTGGCTTTTCCAGTTAACTAGTTTCTTTTCACACTTCTCTAGTACACCATTCCAAATTTCTTTTGACTTGCTCTTTGCTCCCAAAGGCATTCCAAGATACACCGAAGGAAGTTCTCCAATTCTCCCTCCCAAAATGTTAGCTAGGTATTAGATATCAGGGACCTCATTGACCGGATATAGATGACTCTTGCTCCAGTTAATATGTAACCCAGATATGGCTTCAAATAGAATAAATATCACCCTCAGAATTTTCAGTTGATCTCTGTCAACTTCACAAAAAACTAGTGTGTCATCAGCATATTGAAGGTGTGTGATTTCTAGATTGTTGACAGCCCTGGTAGATACATTGAATCCCTTGATCCAGGTGTTACCCTGAGCAGTTTTCAACATGTCATTAAGACCTTCCATAGCAATGATGAACAGGAAGGGGGATAAGGGATCACCTTTCTCAGTCCTCTCTGGGATGAGAAGAAGCCAGCTGGGGAACCATTGATAAGGACGGAGAATTTGACGGTGCTAATGCAGAATTTGATCCAGTTGATCCATTTGCCTCCAAACCCCATATTCTCCAAAATTCCAAGCAGATAACTCCAGTTTAAATGATCAAAAGCCTTCTGAATGTCCAGCTTACATAGGATGCCTGGGAGTTTACTTTTGATCCTTGTGTCTACACATTCATTTGCTATAAGAATGACATCCATTATCTGTCTCCCTTTGATAAAGGCCATCTGTTGAGTATCCACCAATTTATGTACCACTTTCTTAAGTCTCTCGGTCAACAACTTAGAGATGATTTTGTAGATGCTACCTATTAGGCTGATGGGTCTAAAGTCTTCCAATTCCTTGGCGCCCACCTTCTTCGGAATCAAAGCCACATATGTGGCATTGAAGTTTTTTTCAAAAACACCTCTCATAAAAAATTTGAATAGCAGCAGTGACATCAACATTGACTACCTCCCAACAGTGAGTGAAGAAGGCCATGGTATAGCCATCAGGGCCAGGAGCTTTATCCCCAGCACATGCTTGAACACTGCTCCATATCTCTTGAGCATCAAACGGACTCTGTAGTATCTGGTTTTCTTCTGCAGTGATCATAGGACAAGCTCTAAGGTTTCCATGGGGCCTCCATTCTTCTGACTCAGCGTAGAGGTTTTGATAGAATGAGATGATTTCCCTCTTGATGTGTGCAGGATTTCTGATAGATTCACCTTCAACTTCTAACATGTCAATGTTGTTGTTCCTTTTATGAGCATTGACAGTTCTATGAAAGAACTTGGTATTGTTATCTCCTTGTTTCAACCAAAGAGCTCTTGATCTCTGCCTCCACGCGACTTCTTCTTTTCTAGCTATCTCCTCAAATTCAACTGTTAATGTTGCTTTTGAGAGTATTTCATCTTCATTTAGATTCCTGAGGTCCTGAATCTCATCTAATTCGCTTAATGGAGAGAGGATGTTAAGCTTCTGCATTTCTAGATTTCCCTGGATAGTTTTGCTCCATTGTCTGAGTTTTCCTTTTAGAGCCTTCAGCTTGAAGGCTAGAGTGTAGTCAGGTCTTCCTTCGCAGTTGAAAGAGTCCCACCATTCTTTGACTCTCTCTTTGAAACCCTCTGTCTGCAGCCACCAATTTTCGAATTTGAAATAGGATTTGATAGGCTCCCAATTTCCACATTGAAGTAACAGAGGCGTGTGATCAGAAGTTACTCTATGCAAGGTTGATTGTTTGATACTCCTGAAGCCCTCATCCCAATCTTCAGAAATAAGAAATCTGTCTAGTCTAGCTGCAATGTCATGCTGGCTCCTTTCCTCCAAGTGAACTTACTTCCTAGTAGTTGTAGATCTACTAACTCCATATCATCGATGAATTCAAAGAAGTCAGTCATTGATCTTGAGATTCTATTACAGTTTTTCTTCTCCGAGGGAAATCTAACTGTATTAAAGTCCCCACATACCACCCACTGACCCGAGAACAAGCCTCTTGTTGCACCAAAGTTCCTCTGTCTCTGCCCTATCATTAGGAGCATAAATACTGGTTAAGTGCCAAGACAAGTCCTGTGTTTTTCCGGTGAATTTACATGTGATAGAGTAGGAAGCCAAGCTGGTTGTTTCACCTTCCCATACCCTGTTGTCCCACATCAATAAGATGCCTCCCCTGGTACCGCTGGCCTCTAGTTGTGCAAATCTGCACCATCTATTGGCCCATAATTCTCTCACAATTCTTGTGATATCTCCTTCAATTTTGGTCTCCTGAAAGCAGTATACATCTGCTTTCCAAGTGTTGATCAGTCTCCTCTTCCTTGCCTCGTTCAATCCCCTCACATTCCATGATACAATGTTGACTTTCATTGATCTTGATTGATGTGGATGCCCCCTCTACTTCTGGTACCATTGCTTTTGAAATTGCTCCCGATGTCCAGGTTCTTTAGTTCTTTAGAACCCTTAGTTTTAGGAGTTGTTGTCACCATTACTCCTGCAATACTCCTATGTGTTTGTCTTATTTGATCAATCTTCATGAAGAGCTGTAAAGCCTCTTTTTCGCAACCTTGGAAATCAACCCCAAATTCTTTAACGTGTTCTGAATTAATATTTTAACGTGTTCTGAATTAATATTTCATTGCAATTTATGTCAAATAACAAAATAAGGAATGGGTATACTATTCATTAAGTGGTGGACAAGCTCATTCTCAAGCATTTCAGTTTGCTACTTTGCACCCTCTCTGAATTTGTGATTATTTATAGTCTTCTGGTGAAGGTCAAGCATCACCGCAAAAGTTTCCTTTGCTAGCACAACAGCAAGGCAAAATCTAAAGAAAAAGCACACACCTGGAAATGTGGATCATCAGCAACAACTGCACGATCATCCCAATTTAAACGACCACCAAAAATATTCCATATACCATTTTGATTACGTTCACTTGCACATCTATGATTTAAGACAACATCACCGAGAACCTTGATGCCCACTTCATGGAATTTCTTTACAGTAACTTTCAATTCATCAAAACTACCATATCTGACAAAGATACAGAAAAACAACGCAACAATTGAGATACCCCAAACAAGTCAAGATAAAAAAGAACAAACCGAGAGAGCAATTAGTTTGTTTCATTTACGTTTCCTTTGACCTGGTAGGAACTATCTAATCATTGTTCGGAGCAAAAAAAAGGATAAAAATAAGATGCTAATTCTGTACCAAGGAATAGCCTATCGAACCAGAGAAAGAAAGAAAGCAGAACCAGTCAATCAAAATAACAGAACAGATGTTCTTTTTGCATGTTTAATCATAACAAAGGAGTAGAAAATGAGAGATATGTCTGATCTTCTGCTGGAAAGAGGAATGACGTAGTAAGAGCAATGTACCCCTTCTTAATTGTTGGCATATCCCAAGTTTAACTTCAAATAAAGAGGCTAATAGCCAAGAGAATTGAATTCTCATCCATAAAAACCTTAACATGAGACTGCCATTCCTAATATTTGGGCATCTCCTACTTTAAATTATAATGGAAAAAATTTAACTTGTATGAGATACTTAGAACTTCATCTCATAAACCCAGAAGGGATATACATGACTTATGCTTTAATAATTGACCAAAAATGGAAGTGAAGAGAATTTTTATTATAATACCTGGAATTTAAGTTGTATAAATCCCTAGGCATGTAGCCTTCCGGTGACACCGAGTCAGTTGGTGGAGGTAACCAGATGACACTGAATCCAAGTGAAGATAACTCTGCAGCTTTTTCATGCAGCTCCATGTACCATCTTCCAGATTTATGAGATTCCCAATTAAACCCTTGGCACAAAATTTCAAATCCTGAACCAGTCCCTGAAGATACTTTGACATCAGGTTGTGAAACCTCAGCTTCAGAAACAACATTTTCTGAAATTGTTGGGATTATTGGGGTTGAACTTCTGAATATACTATAAGCCTCCGCGGCAAGCTTCTCAATTTCTTGAAGAATGTTTTCTTGTGTTTCCTTGTTTTTTGTCTTCCGAATCTTTTCAGAGGAAATGTCAGTCACCAAATTTCTTATCTCCTTTATTATTTCATCAGTAAACACAGAGCCTGCTTGTTTCTCCTCAGGAGCACGGTTGAGTATCTCTGAAGAATTTGACTCTTCATCTTGTTTTCTCTCCTCCAAATGTATTGTGCTAGACTGATATTTGCCACTTGAAAAAGGTATATAAAAGTCGTTTCCCTTGCAATTCAACCATGTATTTTCATCCAGCTTCACCACAAAAACAAATCCGGAAAGTCCTCCATCCAAAGTAAACAGTCCGGAAGAACCATTGCCTCCCTCTTTTCTCTGTCACGAGAGCATATATCATCAATAAGCAAAGACTAGCTGGTCTTAGAAACAAAAGGTTACTAGTTCTTTCTGGTCAGTGAAACATTTTTGATTTTTCAAAGAAAAGTGAACCAGATGATAATAGAGAAAAAGAGAGCCACAACTATTGCATGGCAATTTTGTTTCTGAATATGGATCGATCCTAAGTAACAGTAGCACTCTGCATAAATCCGTACCGAGAGATAAACTAGTATTTGTGAAGAATGCTAGACACACCATATAGGACCCCTCCATGATGTTGGAGATTCAGGTCGAATCTAAAATACTGCAGTTGTTGAAGGGGAAAAGATTGTAACTTATAAGTGCTTGGGGACATAAGTGAGCTCACTTTCCCTGATTACCCCTAATCTCTCCATGAAGCCATGTTTGGAAGTCCTCAAAAATCAGTAGTTCAGCATATTGTTCACGTTCGCAAACCGCTAACTTCCTTATAGTTTCTTCTTTAATCACAGTACACAAACATCAGGCATCGTCTCTATTTAAAGATTAGACATTCAACTTATAACAGTCTAGCTGATTCTTCGGCTCCCCTAAAAACCCCTATTCTAATTTTAACTAAATAGTTAGATTTTCCCTCTAATAATAATGAGCAAACAGATTAAAATATTGGACGAAAAAGGTCAGATGTCCCTTCAATCATTAAAGAAGAAGAGAAAGGTTAGTTGCTTTGAAATATACATGCTTGTACAAACTTGAACATTTTAAGCAACCTACCCTTGTCCCAGCAAGCCCCATTTCATGTCCGGAACTATTGGGCAACTAAGTAGTGTAGCGAAGGCAAAGATTCCAAGTCCCCTGGCAACTAAAATGTTAAGCAGTATATAGCAAGTCAAATTAATAGAAAAGTGACCAAATTGGAAAGGGGGAAAATACTGGTACTCATCTCTCCCAAAAACCAAAAGAAGAATAAATAAACCTTTTCTTTTAAGACTCCCAAAATTGTGCCCACTTCCTTTTAAGAGAGATGTTCTTGTACAGTTTACATACTCTAAAGGTCATGTAGGAACCAATTTTACAATTTACAAAACAATGTCAACTCTATACTAACTCTAAAACCACAACAGTCAACATAGTGCGCCAACATATTCCCCACCAAATACTAAATAATTCCTTTAATTAACAAGCTGAATCTAAGTTGCTCCAACACGGAAGTCTAGGTGCCGTACCCGTGTCGACACGACACTAGTAAGAGTGTGGGTATGGGAACCGTACCAGACCTGGTCATACAATTTTGGTTACTTTGACCACGACGGATGGAAAAATTCGAGACGGAATACAATTTGATTCTCGAAATCAAAACAAATAGCATATCTTATCTAGGAAATCAATCCTTTACTTATCTACAACTTGAGAATAAAAAAAGAAATCCACACTTTACAAGTTATACGTAAGTATTCCACAACATTTCTCATAATTTAGAGATATTTTTATATTTCTATTTTTTTGAATTATATTTAGCCGGATCCCCGCACCCGTATCCGTACTAGGATCCATATCCCTGAATCTTAGAATTTACATCTTGAAGGATTCGACCTCTAGATCCGCACCCATGTCGGACACCGACACCCGTGTCCGAGCAACTTAGGGTTGAATCACTGAGTCAAACTAAGGCGACTAATTTCGGATGAAGGGAGTATAAAGTAAGATTCCAGACATTAAGAACTTTGCCAAATCTTTGATTTGATGTTATGCTAGCCACTAATCCAAATAGCAGGTTAGAAATCCAATGACTTACCGGTCAGGAACAGATTCACATGGCAATTTCATATTTTGTTCTCATCAGTACTTTTCTAATATACCAGCATTATGATAGTGCTTACAAAACTACATCAATAACCTAGACCAACTCCTTTGAAACAATTTACACGGCACTTTCATTGGCTAAAATATTAGTAATATTAAAATGCTCGTATCCTTGCTAGACTCAATCGAACCACACAATCAAGGTAAAATTGGACCAGCCTATTAAAATCTTAAAATAGAAAAGGTTATACCATCCTTCCAATCATTAAAGAAGAAGAGAAAGGTAGTTATCTGGATGTGCACATGCTAGTTACTACAAATGAACAACCTTACACATAGCACATGTCCAGAACTATTGAGCCACTATCAAGCAGAACGTGTACAGAGAGGCCAACAATTTCTATTTTCCAAGGCTTCTCAAATATTGAAAACAGTAGATCCAAAAAAATTAGTAGTCCCTGTATCCCAAAAAAGTAATCTTACTCCCCTTTTTTCGACCGTTCCAAATTGTGTCCACTTTTCCTCTAAAAATGCTTTAATACAGTTAATGCTATGTGGGACCAAGTTTTTCACTTTAAGACACAAGTTTACTCTGGAACTACAGAAGTCATCACATTAGGCCTATGTTCCCCTCCCAAATACTTAACAATAAACATGTTCAACTCTTCTCTAAAATAATCACACCGAGCCAAACTAAAGACTACTGACTTGGATGGAGGGGAGTATAAATGAAGATTCCAGGCTTAAAGGACTTTGAAAAATCCAAGATTGGAGATTACCATGGTCACTAATCTACAATACCAGGTCAGGGAAACCTGGTTGTAGAATCCAATGACATGTTCGTAAGAAACAGATTAAACAACATTTTGATTGGATAACATTAGAGGTCAAAAGAACAGCATTTTGAGATAACATTAGAGGCTTGTACTATTGCTAGTTTCAATTTAACCACACAACTAAGGTAGACACGAAAAGTTCATTAGTCCAAAAATAAGTACCTGCAGCAAAGTCCTCAGTGCCTTATTCTTGAACACTACTGTTTCCGCTGGATATGGCGTTGTAGGAAGTTCCCATGTTTTAGCATCATCTTTGCAGACTCCCCAGTGAAGAACTACATTTCCTGGTAAGTCGGTATCTATACACAAAATATTCTTGGCAGTGTCTGGACAGTACTTAACAGAGACACTAACAGTGTTGTCAACAAAAGTCTCTTTTACTATGGTCAGCTCTTCATAAAACCCTTCAAGGCGCTTGTTTTTCACACTAGACCCATCATTGCTGCTTGCTTCCCCTTTTGAGGGAGCAGCTTCTGGCTTAAGGAGGATGTTCGACAGCTGCCCTAGCGGTCCTGCAATACATAATGAGCTACCTAACTTTTACAACTTGAATTTGGAAAGACACAATCACTCAAACAAGGCATAGATATAAAGGATCTTTCCGTCCCTTCTGATATTTCAGCTAAGCACAATAATTGCTTATTGCAGCTAAGCACAATGATAGATTGATAATTAATTTTATACTATGAACTTATCAAAAAAACCTATTGTAATACTAAATTGAGGAAAACTAGAAATTCATTACAGTAATGCATCATATATCATAAACAGATACAATCCTTGTTCAGCCTAGGCAAATAATTTTCATTGTTAGAAAAGAAAGGTTTTGACATATTTGAGTTGTTTTTCCAACGGAAGTCAGCCAGGATAACATGTAGAGAGGTGATATAGATTGCGTGTAAGAGTAGACGAAAGAAGAATGAACATATGTATACATTTTGGGACAAAAAGTATCCTAAACAACCTGGCCATACGCCCGATCCCTTTTTAACTCCAACAATATTAGCATCATCTTCAAGGTAGTCAATAAGAGGAATCTTGAAGTCCCGCCCTCTGTGCTGATACCAAACTCCAGTTTCCTCATCCTGCATCATCAAAATAAACCGGCAAAAAAGCACCATCACAACCAAAAAAAATGAACGACCAAAGCTATCAGAGGAGCAGTATACATGACGATGGTTTTTGTTAAATGTGTTGTAAGCAGCATAATACTTAAAAGCAGAAAGCCTAAACATCTAAGAGTAGAAGTCCACCTTCAACACAAAATTTATGGCTGCAATAGACCACTTAGAACTTATGTCAATCTTCACTTCCTGAAACTTTTCTCCTTCCAAAATTGTGGATGACCCTTTCAAAGGAGTTTCAATTGCGTAATCCTGTAATGGAAATGAAACTCACATTTAAAGAAAAAATATGAGAAAGGAAATGTAGGAAAAAGATAGACGGACACCTTCACGGAAATTGAATACTAAAGTGATTACATCCACATTCAGAGAAGAAATACTAACAGAACAAGAACGAGGCAAACTAGCAAGAGAAAGAGTAGTAGACACCTTTATTGCGATCGAACCTGAGGGCCGCATCTCTGGAGGAGGTTGATCCCATTCACTGCCGGATGAAAAGGGCAAAATTTAGAAACAACATGTCCAGCGTCTTTAGGTATTCAACAACTATTGAAGCACAAGTTCATGAGGTATAAATCTCCAAATCAGAACTAAAAGTCTAGATAATCCCCATCTGAAAGACCATTGGCGGAGCTAGCTTGGAGAAATGGGGTTCAATTGAATCTCCTTGATAGGAGGAAAAATTCTAGCAAAGTGGCAAAGCGGATTCAAAAATTGGTTTAGATCACAGGTTTAGTTCCCACGAGACATTTTTTAATCCCCTTATATGAAATTCTGGCTCCGCCACAGCTAAAGACAAAAACTTGACATTAAAGTTAAATCCTTCCTATAAAAGATATTGTAAAGAAATTCCACCTCAGTTGTTTCTACCTCCAAAGCACAAAAAAACAGCAGTACTTCCATTATCAAACCAGACTAACCTGCCAACATCACCAGCATAATTGATCCCCCAATGAAGAATCCATTTCCCCGGCACGCTACATCCCACAAAGAGGTGCCAATTCTCTTCGTCTTTCCCCTTATCTAATCTGACTGCTATCTTTCCTTCAGCCTGCAATAAGCCAATCAACACCTCAGCAGCTCTTAATCTTTCTCTACTTCAGTATTGGGAAAAACAAATAGCACTTACATAAAGCACAAATATTTAACAAAGAAAAACGAGAGTCAAATATATTACTCCCTCTGGTTTCAGTTTATGTTGACCTATTTGACCAGGCACGGAATTTAAGAAAAAAATGAGTACCTATGGAACTAGTGGTTTTAAACATACCACAATATTTCTTGTCATTAAGAATAAAAATTGGAAGTTTAAAGTTAAATTGCTTCCATTTAAAAAGATGTCATTCTTTCTAGAACAAACCAAGAAGGAAATAGGGTCACATAAAATGAAAATCTAAGTATAAAGACCAAAATTTCAAAGATCCAATTATTCTCTCTCATTTTCGTAAGCTTGATAATTTATCTTCTTCATATTCTCCTTCTTTTTCTTCCTCTTGGGCGAACATAAATGTGAATAGTTGCTTCTCCACTTGTCCAAAGATAGGATAAAATTCAGGAAGCAATGCCGGAAGAATACACCTCCCAGTTATGCAGAGTTTTATACAATTTTTACACTTTGATAATGCTTCAAACAATCCTGTTCTGAATAAGTTGAACTTCACCGTGAACTTAACAAAGAGGTTTTTTTTTTTTTTTGTTAACTTAACAAAGAGGAAATTTTTCCCAGAATTGGCGGCAAACCGCAAAAACTCAATTCAGTTAGCTCCAAACACTCCTTAATTCCTACAAAAGTAACGTCTCATTTCCATTGATCCAATGAATTTACAAGCACAAAAATTAGAGCCAAGCAAAAAATAGAGCAGGCAATATACAAATCTGCGAATCTCTAACTTAATAATACATATACACACGGAAAAAAATATCTAATACGGGTATTTACCCTTTCCGGTCGTTTCACCGAGAAAGTTTCTGTTAAAACGACGTCGGACTGTTCCGATGTCTCAATGACGGCAGCGTCGGTGGAGCTAGCTCGGAGAGCGAACGTTGTCCAGCGACGCCGGAATCTCAAAGTTACGTTACCGGAGAGCGGCCTCCGAGAGTAATTTAGAGAAAAATGAGGGGTTATTTTTGGATTTAAATAAAGTTTTGGGCTTCGCCGGAGACTATGACGGACGAGAGGCTCTATAGTAACAGTCGACATTTTTTTTCTTTCCGGTCGCTAGATCTCTCACCTGAAAAGCATGAGAAAAAAAGAGAGAACGAGAATGATTTGGTTTGTCAGATATATATAGTGGATAATTATTGCTTTTTCGGTTCTCTGCTGTTCAAACACTTTCTTTTCATAACATAATCTTTAGTCTTTTTAAAGCGATTACGAAAAGTACCCCCTAAAGTAATCTGAATTAGTGATCAGGCACCTCACTTTTAAAAGGAATGTTGCAATAATAATTTATAATCCCAATTGACCTTGCTTTCAGTTTTGCAAAACTTCAAAAAAGTTGTTAAAAAGTATTTTATATCATGCATAATAAAAATTTATTTTAAAAATAATATCAATAAAGTTTCAAATAATTGTTAAGTTTATTTATTTAGTGGACACATATTTGATTAATATATACTACTATTATTCATATATAAAGACCTATAATTCTAGATCTCATCTGGATAAATGTGTCCATATTATTATTAAGATGATAAACTAGGGGGAAAAGAAAAAGAAAAAAGTATTTGCGGTTTGTCGAAAGGGGTTGCACTTTCCATCGGCTACGGACATGAGACTTGGAGAGTACTATTCTATGATACTTCCAGCTTTACATAGATTCGAAGTTACTCTATGAATTCGTGGTCCCAAACTGAAATAATATCTCAATTCAAATTGCTTATTTGATAAAGACATGTCATTATTTTAGCTGGCTATCATTTTTTTAGTTGGTTTTAATTTCTACTATAATAATTTACTGTATTTTTATATATTTCAAAAAGGAACAAATAGGCGACATAGTGAAAAAGGTTTATACCATGCAAATATCGACTTTTGATTGGATCTTTGTAAAAAGAATAAGTTCGGCGTCCAGTAGTTAAATTAGTACACTTATAATTAGTAGTGGTAGTTGAGTTAGTTAGTTGTTATATACAGTGTAGGTGGTTAGCCTTGTAAATAGTGAATTTCGATTTTCTCTGTTCACTACTAAAAATCCGGCAAAAAGCGACCAAACGTTTGCGACCAAAATTGGTATGTCAAATAAAGCGACCAAAGTTGGTCGCTAAACTGAATAAAATAATTAAAAAATAATTGTAAATATATTAACGACCACAGTTGGTCGATAATGTGGTCAAAATATTGACCGGAAGGTTAGACTTGATTGGTCAAAGAAAAAAGTAACATTAGCTACCAACTTTGGTCGCTACGGTGGGACCCAGCTATAAATTTTTTAATGATTATATTATTATTTTAAAAAATTATAAAATTAAATAAAAAAGATTTACAATTAGCGACCAAAGTTGGTCGCTTATCAAATAGAGACCAACTTTGGTCGCTAATATTGGACCCAGTTATAAAGTTTTAATAATAATATTATTATTTAAAAAAATATATATATATAAATAAATATAATTAAACATAGCGACCAAAGTTGATCGCTAATGAAAGGGGAAGAGAATAGAGACCAAAGGTGGTCACTAATATGGGACCTAGTTCTAACGTTTAACAATTATGTAATTTTTTAATTTTTTTTATAAAATATAAAATAAATCTAATTTATCGACCAACTTTGGTCGCTAATTGTGATTTATGGATACTTAGCGACCAAAGTTGGTCTCTTTTCAGGTCAACACAAGTCAAAATTAAAATCACTTTTATATTTATTATCTAAATAATATAAATGTAACTCGTTAATACTTTTGTAATACAAGAGATGAATACACTAAAATATACTCTAACATGCTATATATGTAGTTAAAATTGTACAATGATATATATATATATATAGACACACACACACACAGACACTTCACTGATATATATATATATATATATATATAT